>JAURVB010014186.1:0-192815 GCA_033002965.1 Piper betle | reverse complement strand
TATAAGATATTAAATTATTATAATTTATCTCATTATTTAATAAAAAATTATATGTAAAATTAAAATTTATCCGTTGTTAGTTACGCATGACATGATATCTTGCCTAGTATAAATAAATATTCTTTGCATCTTTTACGTGCCCTATGCATGTATTTATTTGTTTATGCATAATGAAGATCTAACGCCCAAAGAATATAGTTGGATGATTAATAATTTCCACACAAGAATTGTATTGGACATTTATTTTCGTATGTCTATATATATATATATATATATATATATACATGAGAATAGATTGTGTGGGCAAGGAACTAATTCTTCTAGCAATACAACTTAATCTGGGCCATTCAATTATAAGTACGGCCCATATATATATATATTTTAAAAATATATCCTCCTCTCCCCCTCCCCACCAACCCCTGATAACCCGGCGGCCGGCCACGCAACCAATGGTTACTTGCGGTTGGACCTAACTACCACCGGCTAGTAGGTGGCCAAGTCACATCTCGCTACCAGCCAGATGCAGCCACGACTAGATTTGGCTGGTGGCTGGCCATTGGTTGCCAATTTTTTAAAAAATAAAAAACAGACACGCAACTATATCCAACTAAGGCCAATTGGACTTGGCCGCTGTCGACACATAAGGAGGGATGGATTTTTTTAATCATCAAATCTTATTTGACCTTATAATTGAATGACCCAAATATGGTTTGGTGAAGGAAACTACTCCTATCATTTCCTCAAGAAAATTTTAATATGGGACCCACGGGTGAGCCAAAGGTTGAAAAATTTTCTGCCCTAATTAATCTTGGTCATCTGATTATAAAGACGGACCAAATCTATCTTTTTCAAATTAAAAAAAGAATAAATCCTACCCACTCCCCTATATATATTTATATATTTATATAAAATTTTATATGTGCATGGGGTAGGAAAATTTACTACCATGCAGATTAATCTGGGTCGTTCGATTACAAGGACGGCCCAAATTGATTTTATCTTTAAAAAAATCAAAACCACCCTTTACCTATGATGGCGCTCCTGGCCGGACCATGTCGCCTCCAACCATCAGCGTCGAAATGAGCTGGCCACAATCAGATATACTGGCCAGGTGGCCAATTTTGGCCACGGATGGCTGGGTCCAATCGGCCTCCTGCCAGATTTGACCAAAGTTGGCTGGTCCGATTGTGACTAAAAGAGTCAAGATAGATCGAACTAAAACATTCAATTGAACTATAATTAAAAGGGGGAAATATTATTATTATTCCCTAATATGGGAAAAATATGAAGGGGCACTTCCCATGCACCTCCACATACAATGAAACACTCTTACCATCGCTGTAACACCCACGATTCGAGTCAGGGTTTTATATTCAGAACCAGTCGGTTCGACTGTTATTTTAGAGTCAAGTCAGTTTCAGAACATGTGTACTGAGCTGACATCGGTCTCGTGTATGAGCCATGAGGGTCATGTGTACCCAAGTATATAATGATAATGTCATGAACACAGCAGAAAAGAATGAGTTATCAGAATATATGAGAGTATGCTGTTCATTTTTTTATTATTATGATATATAATGGATCGTATAATTAGTTTTAGGTCGTTTACCGCGTTAGGACGCGTTACGGGCATTTTGGGTGGGTTGATAGTTCTAGAACATATCATTATGATTTTTTGGTGTTGTTTGATTTTATAGGATTTTTCCCATATTTTTTAGAATTTTTTTACCACTTAAATATTATTTGTACTCGAGTCGGAGATGAGTCAAGTAATATTTACGAGTTTACCATCGAGTCTTTTTCTCCCCCATGTCTTCTTCCCCGACCTTTACCTCGACGCGCCGCCACTGTGCACGTCGTCGCCGCTGCCGTGGATGCCCGCCCGGCCGCCGATCGTCGCCGCCTAGCCCCGCGACGACGTCGCCGTGCTGCCCCAACCAAGTCTGGCCCCCATCGGGCCACCGCGACGCGAGGAAGCCATGCCGCGACGCTGCGCCCGAGTTGCGCTTCTGTCGCCGATTCCGCAGCCGGCGACCAGTGCCACCACGATCAGGTGGTCACCTCAGCACCCTCAACCACCCAGTGACCCTTCTTGACCGGAGCAGAGGCCGTCGCTGCCGTGGCCGGCCGGATCTAGCCACCATCACCGCCGGCTCGGTTTTATGCATTTTCCGGTGAGCCGCCACCTCCGTTGGCCGTGTCAACCTCGTAGATGAGTCGGGCTCGCCGAGCCGGTTCCAAGGGTACCCAACACGACCACTTTCCAGCCAGTAGACGCCGCCAGCGACTGTCGCCAGAAAACCGCCGGAAGCAGTCGAAAAATCGGAATTTCTGGAATTCTCCGGATCTTCCGCGGAGCTCATCTAGTCGATCCCGATCGAACATCGGTCGCCGAGGAGCACCGAATTCGAGCTCCAAGACGCGCGACGGAGCCCTAGCCGTCGCCGATTGCCAACGACGTGAGGTATAATTACCTCCGATTGAGTTATTTAAAATTGATTATGATTGTTAGCATAGCATGCTAGAATTAACTAGTTGTCATGATGAATGCCATACTATGAATGAAGTAAGGATGTGCATGATGAGATTAAGTAAGTGATCTAATGAGATGAAGTATAAGCATGCTAATTGAGCACGATGTAACTTAGGAAACACGATAAATTGGAATGAATAGGATGATAGAATTATTTTCACTTTTATGATTATTGATTATTGATCTATTATTTGAGGGATGATTATTATGTCGTGTGATATTCATTGATTTTGATGCATCATGTAGTTAGTGGGCGTTAGTATTTAGTTTTGATGTGTAGGTACGGAATAGGAGCTCGCTGCCTAGGCGCAATGACACGCTTGGAGCTTCTACCAGGTCCGTTTAGGACTTGACTCTGTTTTACGTCATTCTATTGTATGTTTATCTTATCATTTGTAGGACGGGTTAAGTGGCGTTTTATCGGATCCCACTTAACTCGGGCCATCTAGCCGAACAGATTTCCGGATTAATAACCCCTCGAGGATGAGATCCCTCAAAGATGATTTCGAAACCAAGATCCACCACAAGTTGCCTTCGGGCCTATTATATAAATCCCTACCCAACCCTATATATATATATATGTAGTTTTTGCGTTTTCAGTGAGACGAGAGATGGAGAAACCGACTGCACGTACCATGCAGAGGATGCCGTGACAGTCAAAGCGGGCTCTGGATTAGTGCCAGCGGACTGTTCCATTCCCGAGGGATCCTGACAACTCCGTGTTTGAGTTCCTCACACCCGGAGAACGTGGAGGTTTACGGGTACTGTTTAGTACAGCGCATGTCCGGACTTGTGGTTCAAAGGGTACTAAAGGCGACTGCCTGAGAGCACTCGGCCTTTGTGCTCAAGGCCAGGAGAAATATGGAGGTAAGGAGAGGGCTTAGGATAAAGTTTCACGAGAAGTACTGAAAAAGAAGTGCCGAGAGCGGCACAGTACCAGCAGCAGATCAGTAAGTTCGGGATGCTACTGGGTTTGCAGCCCAGTGGCTCCTCAGTAGTGCCCTTCAGAGTGTTCACGTGGAGTATATGATGTTTTCTTTCGTATGAGAGTTTTCTCTCATAGCCAGCTTGTTATAGTTATTTTATTTTCGGGACCAGTAACACTTGTTACTGACGTGTTTTTATACTATATGTGGGTAATAATCACGAGTTGGAGGAGCCAGCTTGGATGGAGGAGCAATGAGGTCTTGTACACACACACATGTTAGATTTCTGAATGTTTAATATTGTGTTGTTATGTTATTATATTGTGAATGACATGTTCAAATGCATGAGACATGATAGAATATGAACATGATCAGAGATGCGCAGCTGAAGCGTGGTGGGTTGAATGAAATCATGGATGCATGTGTATATTATATATATATATATATATATATATATATATATTATTATTTTGACAAGGTGGGCCCATAATTGCACTTTTAGGGGAGACCTTGTCTGTTTTATTTCAGAATTTTTATCGTAATTGTAATGATGTGAAATTTAGGCTTCACGACATCCATGTAGTATCATGTTAGGGTTTTATGCACTTATCCATGCATGACAAGTCGTATCTACATCTTAAGACGTCGAGATTAGATCGGCACGAGTTAGGTTCGAGTTAGCCGACCTAACTGGGGCTTGTAACATGCCAGTTCGGTTCACAAGCGTGAACCGGATTTGAGGTGTTACAATCGCCGCTGGCCCATTGCCAAAATCTCGACCCCCGCTGCTACCACCCTCCCCCTCCTGACATCACCACTTCCAACCTTCACTGTGCCTACTACCTCTCCCTCGTCCACGACCTTCTCCACCTCGGTGACCTCCCCGCCACCCACCACCTCATTGTCGTTGTCATCTCCTCCTTCAACTTATTTGATAAGGATGAGCCTCTGTACCATTTTAAATCGTACCCTTTATACATGAAATTTTCACAAAAGTCTAGGTTTTTGCTAAAAGTCGTGGTGTTTTCACTAGTATTTAATAAAATATTGATGGAAAAATATTTTTAAATATTTAATAAAATATTCTATTTATAATTCTATAATGTAGTTTGTTTGTACAAATTTGTGGTTCATGCTTGGCCTTTTTCACAAACTTGAAAAATAAAAATGGGGATTGTTGTCTCGCTTGAGAGTTTATACCATGCAAATATTAGAGTTTGGAGTTCCAAGGTGCACTTATCACTTAAACATATCTCAATCAAATTAACTATTCGATACGAAACTTGCATATGAAAAATAGTTTGAGGTATAACTATTTACAAAGAAATTCTCAATATCCTTCACTTCATTACTGAATGAGGTTTTGGGCTTTAAATTTGTCACTTGACAATGATTACCATCATAGTTATAAAAATCGGTCGATTTCGAGTGGAATCTGCCAGGTCACTTTTCATTTTTAAAAAAGGGTGAATCAGGTAGCTTTAAAAATGGTCATACAATCGGCTGATTCAAACTACTTTTAACCAATCCACAACTAATTTAAAATTGTCTTCAATCGATCAGAATCGGCTTTCATAGCTAAATGACGAAAATATCTTAAGGATGTTAATAAATAAATCTATTAGGAATGGGTAAAAGAAGAATCAAAATTTTATAAATCTAAAATCCCAATCGTCTAGTCGCCGGCTGTCATTGCCGCCGTTTGCCTTACCCCTCCCTTGGGTAGTTACCACTAGTTGCCCTAGCCCCTCCCTTGGGTAGTTGTCGCTAGTTGCCCTCACCCTTCCATTGGGAAGTCGCCGCCGTTTGCCCTTGACCTTTCCTTGTGTAGTCGCCGCTGTTTATCCTCGACCCTTCCTTAGGCAGTAGTTGTCGTTTGCCGATCAGCTGCCTTCGCCAACAACAAACTAATCGGTAAAGTTAAAAAAATTCAGTCAATTATTTGTTTTTTAATTAAATTATTCTGAATAGTTATTCTACGATGAACTAAAATAATAATGTTTGTATTATTTTTCTTATGCTTTTTACCTCATTTATTGTAGGATTTTGCAATCCCAATTGCTTTGGTGGAGAATAATGTTCGATGTAACACAAATAACAGTAACAAGAAGGCATGTTTCTGTCAATATGATTTTTTTTTATATATACTGAAAGTGACCATGAGTTTTTAGAATGTTTTTTTTGTACCAATGTTGACAAGGGTGATGTTGACAACGAAAAAGTATTTGTAGTAAATAAGAGTAGTATCACATTAAATAATAATTATCTTTTGTATTTATATTAAACTTTAAACATATATATTTATGTTGAGAAAAAAAATTAAAATTTTATTTTATGTATTTATATTATGAATTATTAAATTATTATATAAAACTAATTTAAATTAATTTAATTAAATTGATTCTTATCTAATTTTTATGGGTCGAACCATTGAACGAATTCATCCCGAGTCGAATTTGAAACTAGCAACAACACGTCTCCTTGGCCATGCCTCCGGCTGATTAGACAGCAACAACTCCGGCAGCAACCTCTCACGGTGACAGAACAGAGCAGCTGCGCAGCGAGGCTCCGACTTTCTCCTTGACAAGAACAGCAGCAGACCTTAGCAGCAACCCTCCTGGGAAAAGCGATCAGCGTAACGGCTCCAAAGGGAACAGCAAGATGGCAGCAACAAGTGTTCTTGGCAGCGTTCCGGCTGGTGCTAGGCTTTGGCAAGGCGGCAAGGATCCTAGTAGCTCCGTCCTTCACCCCAGCGCAGACCCTTCTTCACCAGTGACGGCGGACGGAGCTTTACAGCAACCACTTCGGTCGGCAGGGCACGGCAAGCGCGACTTCTCTATTTATAAGATGAGTTAGTTGGAATCTTTTGGTTACAGCAACAAAAATGTTTCTTTGCTGCCACGAATAACGAAACTCATGCCCCCGTATCTCATCACAATTTTCTCCACTTATCTTCGAGACTATCTATATGGGCTTGCATTAAATTAATTGGGCTGACTTCATGGGCTTTGACGTGGGCCTCTTAAAATTTTCCTCTGCAATTTTATAGGGCTGTTCCCAGACTTGGATAATTTGGCTCGGGCCGATTAAAATATATATTTAGACGGAACTGTAATTGTGAACATTATATAGTACCTTCCAACTTTACTCGATCTAGTGCATACCCCCTTGAAATCGTGTACAATTTATCCCTTTGTACTAGTTTTAAATCTCTTATTTTTTAAACTAAAAGTTTAACAAAATCAGTTTTTTTGGGTTGAAAATTTGGGGATAAAATTTTTGACTAGTATTTTATAATTTTATAATATAATTGAACTTAATTTAACTGATCATATAACACCTCGTTTTAGTTCACTCATGAACCAATTTGGAATTGTTATTGGGGACCGAACCATTCGCTAATCTACTTAATTTAATTAAACTGACTTGGATCTACCCTCAATGTCTTAAGATAATGATGCAAGCATACAATGCATTAATGAAATGGTTAGATTCTAATGTTGTTTTAGATGCATGCTATGATATGCAATCAAATATAAAAGAAACCAAATAAACGATAAGTTCAAAAAAAACTATTTTTAAAATAAAAAAATAGAGCTTCATTTAAAAGTACAATAGGGACAACTTGTTAACAACAAACAATATGTATTTATGTCAATAAAAATAAAAAACATAGTAAAAAATACAACATTTCCCTCACATTCCAATTATCATTACTTCAATTTTCAAGTCTAGACTCCATTGCTCGACCTATTCATTCTTATTCACAGTTTCATTCACAAGCAAAACACCGTATTCATTCACATAAATCACATTCATGTTTACGTCATTCAAAACAATTCAAATTCATCATCATTAGTTACATTCAACAGGTTCATGTGTGCGCAATTTTAGTGTTGCTCCAACATAGTGCCGACAATGCTCATTCATTGCAGTTCTCACCTACACAGATAATAAAAACCGTCAGTAATGAGTATTATTGGCTAATAACTGTAAAACTCGTGACTCGAGTCAGGGTTTTACGTTACTGAACCAGTCAGTTCGACTGTTGGTTCGAGTCGAGTCAGTTTCATAAACCGCTTGCTGAGTCAAGGCCAGTCGTGAGTTATGACCGATGAGAGTTAGGTGTACCTGAATATATGATGATATCGTCGAGAAGATGGTGAGAAATGAGTTATCATAATATATGAAAGTATGCAGTATTTTTTTCTTTTTATATGTTTGATCGTAGAACTAGTTTTAGGTCGAATAACGTATTAGGACGCGCTGGATTATATTCGGGTGGGATGTTAGTTATAGAGCATGTTATCTAGATGTTGTTGTGTTTGTTTTATTTTATGGGATTTTTTTCATATTTTTTTAGATTTTTTTTAGAATTTATTACGAACTAGTTATTATTTTGACTAGAGTAGGAATCGAGTCAATACTTATTTACAACTTTGCCATTGGAGTATTTCACCTCCTTTCCCGACACTTTCCCACCCAAACCCTACCGCTGCCTTGTGGTCGTCGCCGCCGCCGCCGTCGCCGACATCACACTGCCGCCGATCGTCGCCACCCCGCCTTGTTGTGTCATTGTCGTGCCGCCCCGACCAACCCTGGCCACCGTCTCGCCACCACGACGCCAAAATCGCCCCACGAGCCGCGTCGCTCTCCTTGTCAATTTGTTGCCGTCCGGGCTGCGCCGCCGCCGCCGTGACCTCAACGACCACCCCCTTGACCTCCCCGACATTTCCTCCTTACCTATCACCGCCGTCTAAGCCGGCCGTGGGCCTGATCGGAACGACCAACTACCCCGACCGAACTCCACGCTGCCAGCGGCGGTCATCGCCGCCGTGGCCGCCTTTCCCGTCACCACCATTGGGACGAGCTCGCCAAGCCGGTGGTAACCCTTACCCCCGATTGCCTCGCTGGAACAGTCGCCAGAAAACCGTTGGAAGTCGCCGGAAAATTGGATTCCCCAAAATTGTTCAGAAATCACCTGATCTTCCGCTGAATCCCCCTGATTGAACCCTATCGAACTTCAGACGCCATAGAGTGTCGAATTCGAGCCACGAATCACACGAGGTATAATTTATTTTAACTTAATTATTTAAAAGTATTGATTATTAGAATTGCATGCTAGGATTGGTGAATTGCGTGCTATAATTATATGTATAAATGTAGAATTGATTAAGGAAAAAATATGAAATTTGTTTGATTGAGCGGTGTTAAAAATGGAGGCTAAGAAACTAATAGGCTAACTAGGAAATGATCATGATCTAATGCAAACTAACTTAAGTAGATTTGCTAGAATTGATATAGGTTGATGTGTGTTGATTGATGCGTGATGGATATATGTGTGATATAGGATGTACGACTGCATTATGAGCGGGCCATGTGTAGGTACGAAGTAGGAGCTCGCTGCCTAGGCACGAGGACAAGCTTGGAGCTTCTACCAGGTCCGTTTATGACTCGTTCTCTGTTTTTATGCTAGTCTATTGTGTATTTGATTTATCATGTGCAAGACGAGTTAAGTGGCGTTTTATCGGATCCCACTTAACTCGGGTCATTTAGCCAACGATTTTCCGGATTAATAACCCTCGAGGATGAGATCCCTCGAGTTTGTTTTCAAACTTCAGACCCAGGTCACGATGCCTTCGGGCGTATTGTATAAATCCCAACCTAGACCTCTATATATGTATAGTTTCACGTTTTCAGTGAGAGATTGAATGAGGGAAATCCGACTACCGTGCTACGCGAGCGGGCACATGTGAGTCGATAGTGAGCTCTGGAATGGTGTGTGGGCCGTTTCATTCCCGAGGGATTCTGACAACTCCACCTTTGAGTTCCTCAAACCCGGAGAAGTGTGGAGGTTCACGGGTACTGCATTGCAGCGCATGTCTAGACTTGTGGTTTCAAAGGGTACTAAAGGCGACTGCCTGAGAGTGCTCGGCCTTCGTGCTCAAGGCCAGGAGTAATATGGAAGGTGCAGAGGGCGGAAAGGAATGAGATTTGATGCGAGAAGCGATAGAGAAATGGCCAAGGTATGAGAATGAGAAAGAAAGGGGGACGCTGTCGACCCGAGGGCGACGGCTCCCATATGTGCCCTGATGAGAGTTCTTGAGGAAGTATATGGTTTTCATTCAACAGGAGAGTTTGCTCTTCCTGTACCACCGTATATGTTTTTCTAATATGTAGGTAAATGCGAGCGATGAAAGCTGTAGGGACTGCGGAGGAGCAGCACGGAACCGCGCACACATGTACCTGCCGCGTGTAACGTATAATGATGGTGTGTTAATGCTGTGTGAATGATAATTAGAATGTTTTTGTCTTGATAAATTGCTTCTTATGAGACGAGCGGATAATTGTGAATGAGTAGGGAGCCTTGGAGTTCAGACTCGGCTCAGATGAAACGAAAGAGATAATAACTGAATGTCATAGTAGATTGTTATGTTTTATCGTATTTTGATAAAATATTTATATACCCTTGTTGTGGACAGGTTGGCCCCTATTGCACTCTTAGGGGAGATTCTGTCCGTTTTTTCATAAATATTAATGAATTTTTATTTAAATTTCTTGCTTGTTGAATGGTTTTGTTTTGCTTGCATATCATCACATGCATGTAGGACTCCGTTAGAACCCAATTGTTCCCATTCATGCATTTCATGGTTGCATCCTCATCTTAATACGCCGAGGGTAGATCCGGGTCGGCTTAACCGAACCAGTACATTAGCGAACGGTTTGGTTGCCGGTGACATTTCTGGGTCGGTTCACGGGTGAGCCGAAACGGGGTGTTTCAACAGCACTTTGCTTAATTTACTTAATTGGTTCCTTAACATTCATTTTAATATAATTCAATGAAGCAATTCATATTATTATTACAATAAAATAGTTAACATGCCAATCCATCAACCCTAGCATGTTATGCCATTAATTATCACCCTTAAGAAATTAATTCAAAGTTAATTATACCTTGCGTCGTCGGCAATCGGTGACAACTAGAGTATTATCCCACGGCCCGAGACTTGAATTTGGCACCCGACGTTGTCTGAAGTTCAATCGGATTCAACTAAATGAATTTGGCGAAAGATTCGGCGAATTTTAGCAACTCCGGTTTTCTAGCAATTTCTAGCGGTTTCGAACGTTTTTCGGCGAGTTTTTAGTAGTTTCCAACGACTTTTTGGGTGAAACAATCGGGGCTATTGGTTGGCACCATCTTGGCTAGCTTGATTCAATGGTGGTGGTAGTGAGAGCGGCAACAACACTGACGCACCGCCAGGAGGCAGCAATCGAGCACCTAGGTTGGCGGCGGCAACGGGTGTGGGGGAGGTCGTCTAAGGTCGAGGGGAAGGGCATCAGTGGCAAAGCAACGGAGCGGCGGCAAATCGACATCAGGAGAGCAATGCGATCCCGCGGAGTAGGGGCGTCGTGGAGATCGGGTAGTAGCCAGGGACGCTCGGGGTGGCATGGCGATGACACGGCCGTGGTCGACAATGTCGATCAGTGGCGGTGTAGCAATCAGAGGCAACGTTGACAGTGACGTTGGGGCAGTGAAGGGGCAGCGATCGGGGTTTAGGGGGAGGAAACGGTTCGGTTAAAGTCTAGGGGCTAGTCTCGTAGATAAAACTTGACTCGACTCCGACTCGAGCTAAAAATTATAGCTAACTCGTAATAAATCGTAAAAACATTGAGAAGAATAGAAAAAATTTTTATAAAATATAATACACACTATAACATCACATTGACACGTTCTATAACTAATAACCCACTCAAATTACTCTATAACTCATCCTAATATGTTAGTCTTCCTAAAAATAATTCTACGATCAAATCTATAAAAAAAATAATTGCATACAGTCATATATTTTGATAACTCATTTCTCATTATCTTTCAGACGTTACGTAATATATTCAAGTTCACTTGACCTTCATTGCTAATAACGCATGACTAGCCTTGACTCAGCACGTGATTCATGAAACTAACTTAATTTGAACTAAACAAACATTATACCATTAATAAATTTGGTTTGATAATGAGTGATTTTTAAAATCATGGGTGAAAAACCAATTAATCTTGGTTTTCCTAGCTTCACTATAATATATATGCTTTCCTCTTATATGCATGAGAATATTTGAAATTATTTTAACCGTCAGTTAATAAATATTGAGGAAGAACTATATTTTTAATATTTTATAACATATTTTACTGATAATTTTATAATGTGATTGAACCCCATTCCGTCTGATACTAGCTATAAATATTATATCATAATAATTGTTATGATGTTGATGGTAATATTGTTAGAGTTTTTTCCTAGTTTAAAGTTGTGAAGTGTTTTGAAGTATCGAGAGTGTATATAGGTGTTGCTTTTGTAATTTTTTTTATAATAAGTATGCTTTTTGTTACGATACACTATTTAAATTATAGTTTCACCTAAATACACTTAATTATGCCAAATAAATAATTCAACATATTGTCATATATTCTTACATAATTGGAAATTATAGAAAAGCATGGATTTATAGCTGATAGAAGGTATATTTGGTTCCATTGGTTAAACAGGCTCTCATGACATTATAAAAATATAGATAAAATATTGTATTAGATATTAAAATGTTTTTTTATCAATATTTTATTAAAAATGGGTTACAATACCATGATTTTCAATAAAAACCAATTTTTTTGTAAAAATTTTACATCAAAAAATGTGTCCGATTTAAATAGTACAAAGAAATGATATGTACTAGATTTCAATGCAATATGCAATGTACCAAGTACAACCGGATAACATAATACAATGTTTACAATTGTAGTTCCATTTAAATAAATATGTATAATTGTATTAAGTGGATCGTTCAATATATTGCCATTTGTTTTTATATAATATTAAAGTATAGGAAAAATAGAATTTATGTGTTCTCATGTAATAGGAAAACCTAATATATTATAGTGAAACTAGAAAAGTAAAAATAATTGTGATTTCAATCTAGACCAATTATAGGAAACAACACCTATATTTGTCTTCAACACTTTAAACACTTCACGATTTTGCAACAACTTTTTTTCTTAAATTTTATCATTATCTGATAGGAAAGTAATATTAGAATACAATTTCAAATTTCAAAACTAGCATTAGGAACTATTTGATCACTTGAATATAAACATGCATTAACTATTTGGCTATCACACGAGGGAAATTTGTAGCTGCTAAAGGTGAGACAAATATACGATCAATTGATTAGAAATAATAAAACTTAACACATATAATTGGGCCAAGTGGATATTTAATAAATTGTCATGTACTTTTCTGTAATAGGAAAGCATAGGAAAACTAGGATTTAATATAATTCCATGTATCCTCATATAGAAATCCTACATGTTTTAGTTAAACTAGGAAAACTAATAATAATTGTACTTTCATCCATAGTTTTAAATATTTGTTAGTACTAATTATCATCCATAGTTTGACCAGTTGAACCAAGTTTAACTACATTATAAAATTATAAATAAAATATTTTATTAAACATTAAAAACATATTTTTCACTCTTATTTTATTAAATCCCGGTTTAAAATACCATCATATTCAATGAAAATTTTATTTTCTATAAACATTTTAGATTAAGACACTAGGTGCAATTTAAAATGGTATAAAGGCATGAACCAAACCGGATCTCAAGGTAATATGTGACAAATCGATTACTTATGAATAGTATGATACGATATTTAAAACTATAGTTTCATCTAAATACATATAATTATACCAAATAAATAATTCAATATGTTATCATTTGTTCTTATACAATTAGAAATTATGGGGAAACTAGAATTTAATATATTATCATGTGTTTTCATTTAATAGAAAAGCCTACATATTATCATAATTATTAACAACATAACGTTTGTCATAACAGATTTATGGCAAGTATAGAGCATATTAGTTTTTTGACCAGTTGAGCCGGGTTTAACCTTATTATAAAAATATAAATAAAATATATTATTAAATATTAAAAACATGTTTCTTCATAAATAATTTATTAAATATAAGTTACAATAATTGCATTATCATATAATAAGAAAGCCTATAAATTATACAGAAGCTAGAAAACTAAGATTAATTGCACTTTCATTTATAATTTTAAATATCAAACCAATTATCATACCGAATTTATAAATAGTATAAGAAATATTCGTTTTGGCCAGTCAAATTAGGTTCACCTATATTATAAAATTATAAATAGAATATTTTATTAAAAATTAAAATGTAATTTTATTAAATATTTTATTAAATGCTGGTTAAAATGCCACGACTTTCAACAAAAAACCAATTTTATGATTTAAAATAATACAAAGGGATGAACTGTATCATATTTCAAAGGGGTATATAATATACTAGGTACAATTAGAAGGCACGATAAAGTATTTACAACTATAGTTTCATCTAAATATATATAATGAGTCCAATTGGAAAAGTAGATAGTTTAATTATTTACAAAGTGGATGGCTTAATATATTATCATGTATTTTTTAACAATTGGAAAATATAGGAAAACTAGGATTTAATATATTATTATGTATTTTCTGTAATAGGAAAGCCTTTTTATTGCCGTAAAATTGGAAACCGTAAGACTAATTCTAGTTTCAATTAAGACTAACTTAAGGAACAACACCTATATTTACTTTTGATATGACATCAAAGTATTTCACAAATTTGAAAACAATATTCTCAATAATATAACTGCCAAGAATTAGTAGAAAATTGTGTCTAGTGAATAGTTTAATATATTCTTGTATAATAAGATAGCCATTATGTTATATGAAAATTTAGATTTAATATATATATATATATATATATATATATATATATGGAAATAAGTTTCCTGTCCTGCGGGACAGCGAACATGGCTGTCCTGCATTTTTCCTGGCCGTTAGATCGTGATCTAACGGCTCTAAATCAGGATATATCCAATTTTATCCAATCTCAAACCCAAGCCCATTGGCTCTCCCTCCCTTCTCATCTCCATCAATGCCGTCGGTCCCTCCGCTCTTTTCCCGGCCGACGATGGCGGCGGCGGAGATCGATGCGGCGGCGAAGATCGAGCCCGTGGAGCCGCAGAGGTTGAAGAAGCTCAGTCCCACCCCGTGCCTCCCAACCTCGACAGGTCTGTAAAGTCGCCTCCTTGCAATGTTTGTTTGTGGTGTTTTGTGATCCAAAAGTTTCAATTTTTCCATCTCTTGTCTGGTTTTTTTGTGCAGCAAGCGGATTCGGACGAGCTACAAGGTTAGTTTGAGTTCCCATCCTTTGTTTTTTTCTCTCAAGTTTCTTTTGATGGGGAGTAAATAAGTTCCATGAGGGAAGCTTGTGAGTTAGTTAGTTGATTATTTTTTTGCAGGGAGTGGTTCTGATTATTTATGTTATTGATCAGTGGCTATAGTCTGCTATAAATGAGTGTTGTGTAGATTTGTGAATTTTTTTTCCATGATTGTTGTATGGATTTTGAATTGTTCTAAGTAGCAAGTAGATGGTAGTTATGATTTAAGCTTTCACTGGTCATTGTGGTGCCCAATTTAATGATAGAAGAGAATCTGATTGTAAAGTTGTTAGTTTTCGCATTTCAGTAGCTAGGAATCGCTTGATAGCTTTCTTCTTTTACTGTGTGCCGTGAATGTTCTGATTATTTATCTTAGTGCCTATAGACTGCTAGAAATGATTGTGGTATTGTCATTTACCCATGGAGATAGGAAATTGCCAGAAAGCTTTTCTTGGCATGCCAATCTTATTGCTTTTCTACAACATGTAAAAATGTTCATAACAATTGTAACACAAATCCCATACAATAGGATTTTTGGGCTTATATAATGTATGGTTGTAGATGGTAGGAAACATTGTATTTGTATTTTTTGTGCATTTTGTGGAATGTACTCTTGGGTAATGTTATTGAATGACGATGATATGTTTTATCTATTTATATTATTTTTAATATCATATATATGTCACTTTGAACACAACCGTGATAAATCATACCTCTTTTTTATTTTTTACATAATTACAACATCTCAAATTTTTATCAAATATTAACTAAGTAGGATCTTGATGGATTCGAACCACCATCCCTCAAGTATTTCTTGAGTGCTCTGCCAATTTTGAGCTAAAGATCCATAACAGATTAATTCATTGAAAAACTGATGGTCTGACGACAAGCTGATGGTCTGGCGACAAGCTTTGAAAAGATGATGCTTATCATATGCCATCCAGCAAATGCAATCACACAAATACTACATTTTTCAATTCATGTATACATCATGCCTGGTACATAACAAATGCAAAACAAAACACAGCATTTTCTTTCAAGCTAGCCAGAAAATTGGAACGATATCCTAATCCACCCAAGAAGAAATAGTGCATATCTGGATGAACCCAAAATGTTGTAGCTTCAGTTTATGTACGGCTTCCAACTGCAGAAATAGCATGGCGTGTTTACTCTTTTGATGCTTGCTTTTCTTTCAAGCTTGGAAAAGATGATGCTTATCATATGCCATCCAGCAAATGCAATCACACAAATACTACATTTTTCAATTCCTGTACACATCATGCCTGGTACATAACAAATGCAAAACAAAACACAGCATTTTCTTTCAAGCCAGCCAGAAAATTGGAACGATATCCTAATCCACCCAAGAAGAAATAGTGCATATCTGGATGAACCCAAAATGCTGTAGCTTCAGAGATCTCAAGTGCATTGTTTCCTTCATCAGAATATAACTTCATTTGATTTTATGTTCACAGGATCTTTGGACATTGAATTGCAAACCTCAGGGAAATTCACTTTTGCCTTCTTGCCTCGAATCCTACGAGCCTTAGCTGTGTTGAAGGTTCCCAGCCAGACTCGTACCCCCTTAACTGGATCTCTTATTTCAGTTGAAAGAACATAAAACGATGGCAAAATAAAGAAATCTGGATTTTTATTCATCTGTGATGTTCAGCCATACTCCCAAAATATGGTGACTAATATAGAGAAGTTCATCCCTAACAAAATTATAATAAATCAAATCTAAGCAATGACTGACTAGACCAAGCCACCAATAATAATAAAACAGCAAGCAAACCGATGAAGATTTTATACCAAAATGTCATGTTATCTGACTCAATCCAACTTCTACGACCTTCAAAGTCTAGTTTGAAGCTGATACGAGGGTAAGCAAGAAATTTTTAACTGCAGGTGCATAAGTGGTAAACAAGAAGCATGCAGTAAAACAATCCGAAATTCCATATTTAGCCCACTAGAGATTCTTGAGCATCAGAACATTTGGCAAACTTGCAATCCTTCACTTTGAACCCTTCAGTGAGCCAAATATTGTTAATAGAGCAAAAAACAGTATAATAATGTCTATTAGCAAACCCTTCAAGACAGTTTGCTTCCATCTATCATCAGCATAGACTGCCAAGATAACAAAACATAACACAAAAGTTTTAATTATTTATTGTACCCATGGTCAATCATACCTAAGAAAAGACTTCTCCATTTTCCCTTGGGAGCTCCTTTGGTTGGGAAGTGCACTGAATGGTGATGCATAATTTTTATTTCCATGTCGCTCAAAATCAAATATGCTCAAACTGCAGAAATAAAAGTGATTATATAATATTATTCAGGTATGAAAGCTGACACCAAGCCATTACATCACCACTCAAAATCTAAAACAAACAAATTGCTAAAGTTTCTGTATGCTAAAAGAGTTTGTTCAAAATGTTGAAATGAGATTCTAAATAGTTGATCCTACTGACCAATTATTCATATATGAAGATGAAGAAACCTCATATCCAAATGACCTCAAGAATAAACCCTAAACCCTTAGCCCACAATCCAAATGGCCTCATAGAAAAATCCTTCATAGGCAAAACAAACCTCATATAACGTCATCAAAATATTTGTCCTATTTACCTTTTCTAAACTATCTTTTAAGCAAATTTTAGGAGTTAATTTTTTATGACTAGAAAGACTAAATTGCTCATCAGAAAACCTTACAGCCAAATACAAATGGATGGAAATAGCCCATAAATCTAGTAGAGATTGGCAAAAATTGAGAAAAACATTATTCTACAATCAAATAAATAAACACAATTGCTTTGAAATAAACTGACCTGCACACATCACCAACACCGTCAACAGTCACTGTGAACTCAGAAATGAACTGCAAAATGTCCATCATACGCTGCAATTACATTACAGAACGCATCAGTTTCAATTCTTAATCACAGATGAGCAAAGCTTATAGAACACATAACTCAAATAGGAAAGAGAAAATTGTTCCACATTTCCACCTTTGGCACAGAATACATGAGCAAGTATGGGGTCAACAGAATTGAGACCATCTCTTCAAGCAGGAGCAGTCCAGTATACTGCCACAAATTCACCAAATAAAGCTCTGCATTCAGCATCATTGTGCAATCATACTTGAAAATTGTAACAAGTTACATGTTTTATGTTTGATGAATGGGACATTCAACTATTTGCTAATTGGACATAATAAAACATCCACAATGCAAAGCTTTTAATGCTTAAGATATATTCATCAACTTGAGATGAGATTAGACATTAAGTGTCACCCATTACTCACCATAATCTACCTAACTCATGAAAATGCAGAAGTTGTACTTTTGTTTTTTGGGCAGAAAAGCAAGCATCAAAAGAGTAAACACGCCATGCTATTTTTTAAAATATATATATGTAAACATAATGTAACTTACCTGATATAAGGCTTCAAATTCCTTTTGTACTTTATCAGTATTTTCTTTACCTCTCCACCTCTTAGGCATATGATGTGTGTTGTGAACAACAAGAGACATTGCTTCCTCTGGATCTAGAACCTGAAGCTCTTCTGAAATTGCAGCTCGACTTATAGCTGTTACAGTTCCAAAAACTGCTGCATACCACAATAAGTTGCCACCAATAATAATAAAACAGCAAGCAAACCGATGAATTATTAAATGACCTCTCTATACCATCCATGTACCTACTTCAATCCCCAAAGAACCAATGGAAACAACCCACCTATTAATTACAATAAAATTCAATCCTCCATCTAGATGAAGATTTTTTTCTCAAACAAAATGCCCAATTCTCCCACATACCAATTTCATCCTGCAAGCTTTCCAATAAAAAACCCAAAACATATAAAGCTTTCATCCTGCGGTCTTGGCCGACGCCCCTCTTAGGCTGTGCTAGAGCAGGTCAACCTCCCTACAACTGAAATATGTGATTTGCATGATTTTTTTAGCAGGTCAACTCCAACCTGAAAAAAAAATTAAATTTCTACACTACAGCTTACATGATCAACATAGCAAGGTTTCTATTCGATCACCTGCCTAGCGGCCAAAACCCAGCCGACAGCCATGGCGTCGGCAATTCGCCAGGTGCACTTCATCACGAGCTCCAGGAAGGCCGGGGCTTTCTTCCTCCACTCATCCTCCTGGATAGCCCGCTGCAAGTCCGCCACAAAAACCGTCTGCGCACTCCTGTCCTCCACCGCGTTGTCGGCCACCCGCAGCTCGATCATCAGCTCCAGCAGCCAGAGCAGGTGGGGGGAGGGGCAGAGCTGGGGGTGGGGGGGGACGGGGTAGGGCGAGGGACGCGGCAGGGGCTGGGGGGCGAAGGCCGCACGGTGGGAGGGGCAAAGGCCGGTGCGGGCTGGGGGGCAGAGCTGGTGGGGGAGGGGGCGGCTTTCTGATTTTGAAAAAGTGGGTGGGGGGGATGTTTCAGCCGTTGGATTTGATCCAACGGCTGAAACACTGCAGCACAGCCATCTTGGCTGTGCTGCAGTACAGCCTCCCCCTTCTCTATATATAGACACACACCGACCCTTCACAACTTTGGAGTAAGAAAAATAATAACATAACTATCAACAACGAATAAGATATCTCGAGCTCACCTCTCTCTATTTATTTATAAAATTATCTTCAAGATTGAATTTTTAGCATTTTTGGATGTTTTTATATATTTATATTTTGATATGTATAAATTATAATGGAATATTATCTTGATATTGGTCTGAAAATTCAAAGTTTGGAGTTAGGTCAAGTACTTCACAATTTCGGATTTCAATTTTTCTTAGTACAATGGAGAATTATTCAAAGAATATGTTTGAAATAAATATTATAAAGTAGAAGTAGAAGAACGAATCTGAAAAGTTTGTCCAAGTCCCCAGATTGCAAAAGTAGATTCTTTCCGTAAAAATTGGTAAATAGATGATTGAATTGGCAAAAAAATCTCAATGTGATTAGGTTTAGAAAAAAAGCTCGAATTGGAAGACGACAATAACTGGATTGAAATAAGATATATAATTTAATAAAAATTATACCTAAAATAATTTGTTTTTACAAGCCACTTCAAATAAATAATAGCCCACAGTAGGCGCAGGTGTCAACCTATTTTCTATAAAAACAAAAATCTTAATTTTTAAGTTTCATATAGATTAATTATTGTCAAGTTGTTTCACTTATGTGAGATTTATTAAATATTTAATTTAATATGTTATACATACATATCATATTTTTAAATGTGAATGCATATAGTGGTTTACCAAAAAATACACCATAATTTTTCACAATTATTTATTATTAATCAAAATATATAATATGTTTTTTTAAAAAAACTTGCTTTTAGAATTGACTGTAGTGAATCAAAACATATTAGCTATACATATATACTAGCTACTAACCGATGTGATGCACGACTGAAGGATTTGAAATACATCTTAATTAAAATATAAATAAAAATGAATCTTAGTTATAATAGAAAAATATTAAAAGATTCAAAACAAATCTTAATTACAATAAAAAATATTATTTTTAATAATAGTAAATAAAAGGGTAATATTGTAAAATAATAAAATGATGAAACAACAAATTCTAATTATAATCAAAAAGTA
Organism: Piper betle; assembly: GCA_033002965.1. NCBI lineage: Eukaryota > Viridiplantae > Streptophyta > Magnoliopsida > Piperales > Piperaceae > Piper > Piper betle. The sequence continues at coordinate 172,449 of JAURVB010014186.1, read as the reverse complement.
TTTAAGGATTCGAAATAAATCCTAATTATAATAGAAAATTAAAATTTTTACTAATAGAAAATAAAAAATAATATTATAAAATAATTAGATGATATAGCACCGTATTAAAAATCTTCAGTTTTATATATTACTAGTTGCTAACCGGCGCGATGTGCAGTTAAATGATTCAAAATAAATTTTAATTATAATATACATAAAAAAATCTAATTATAATAAAAATATTAAAAAATTAAAATAAATTTTAATTACAATAAAAAATAATAGCTTATTAATATAAAATAAACGATAATATTATAAAATAATTAGATGATGCATAACAAAATAAATCTTAATTACAATAAAAAAGTATTAAAGAATTTACAACAAATCCTAATTACAATTAATTAGTAATATTTTTATTAATAAAAAATAAAAAATAATATTATAAAATAATTAAATAACACGTGACATGACTAATTAAAATTCTTCATATTTATATATTAGTATAGATATATAATAATATATTATTTTTAAAAGAAGATAGTTGACGTTCCACGTGACGGTCACATTTTATACAAGTCACGTAGCCAAGGGCAACCATTACGAGGCACATGTAGCCACCACAGTCGGCGAGCAGCTCAATCAAAGGGGCCAGTGCAACCGCAGCTGTAACTCCTGAAAATAGATCTGAACCAGGACCATATGCCTCGTCCGACTGCGACCATGGCTAGCCGGTCCTAAATGCTAAGCAGCTGCTCTCCATCCCCCACGAGAGCCGTACTTCAAATTAGACACCGAACGATAGAGAAGGATAAAGTGGTCTCCAACAAGTTAGGCCAAAATTGTTCTCCTAACCATAAGATTTAGAACCTGTCGAGTCAATCGCGGCGAGATTAAGTAGAAGAAAGAGATGACAGCTAGCTCATACGCACTCATAAACGCTTGCTGTTACTGTTAAGAAATGCAGATACTGGAAAGCCGCGTCTTCTTGGAGGTCTGGTCATCACCACCTCGAGAACCCCATGTGCAACCACCGACTCTTCTCGTCAACCTCCTCTCTCCTTCTCTTTCTCTGGCACACGCAAACACTGCGCCCCCTTTATTAAACTGACTAATAACACTCTTCTTTTCCCTCCACCATCTCACCCCTCCTCTTCTGATCAGGTGTGTGTCAACTCAGTACTAGTGTTGTGTCATGGCAAAGCTTGTCGCCTTCATCCTCCTCCTCGCCCTCTCGGCCCTCGCTGCGGCCCGACTAGACCGCCCTCCTCAGTTCACCGTTCAGGGCAATGTCGTCTGCGACACTTGCCGTGTCGGCTTCGAGACCCCGGCCTCCACTCCCATCGACGGTTAGCGCCTCTGGTCCCATCGCTTCCTATATAATAATACCATACCTTGTGTTGCAACCGATCCGTGCAATGCAGTCACCTTCCATGGCTCAAGCAGGCTTCACATCTCTTTGACGCACCAAAATTTTTTCATCTGCTTTTCTCAAGCACTAAGATCGATCTTTTCTTCTGTTTTTTTCCTTAGGCGACGCCAAGATGGCAAGATCTATGTAATCTGGCCATAGAGTTGTCTCATTAATTGGTGCGGGTTTTTGTTGCAGGTGCGGTGGTGAGGTTGGAGTGCAAGAACAGGGCAAGCCTGAAACCGGGGTACACCAAGGAAGGAGTGACCGACAAGACGGGGTGCTACAAGATTAGGGTTGCCGGCGACCATGCCGACCAGATCTGCGAGGTGGTGTTGGTGAGCAGCCCGGAAAAGGAGTGCGCCACCATCGAGGAGGGTAGGGAGAGGGCTCGTGTGTATCCCACCTACGACAATGGCATCGTCTCCACCGTCCGCTACGCCAACAACTTGTGCTTCCTCAAGGACTACCCCCTCGCCACCTGCCCCCAAGTGCTTAGCATGTACGCCCAGAAATCTGATGACTGAACAAAACTATGCCTTCCTTTGATTCTATGGTTTGTTCCCGAGTCGTCCATCAAAGTGTTTCTTGGTTCGTTTTAGCTGCAAACTATCTAATCAAACAACTATTTGGTAGTGGTATTTGATTATATACATCTGAAATGAGATTGATTAAAATCGACTCTAGTTAATATATGTCCTGCTATTATGTTTGTGAATTGTGAGGTGCTGTCTTGAGTAGACTGCCATCCGAGTCCATTTTATGGTTTACAGTTGATCATCCTCTGTTTCCCAATGTTTGAGATCGCATGACATTCATTACTTTTTGTTTCCTATCAGTTCCGATCTAGGAAATGCATCCGGTGATCTTCAAATAAAAACTCTAGACATTGGACTTGCATGCCAGCATTTTGTGGATCGACAGATTAATACTATGATTACCAATCTCGCGCAAATTATCATAAAATGAATTTTTCATTCTACCAAATAATATCTTGTCACACCCAAATCTTGGTGAGCGAAAATCGGTTTGACAAGATAATAATTTAAAACCTTTGGCCCGAGTTTTGTTTAAATCGTGAATATATGACTATTAATTATCCATTTATTTATAAGTTTCTCTAGTTTGATGGTCCGGATGATTAAATTTTCAAATAAAATCTTTTTTAAGGTTCCGTTTAGTTATCTTGAAATTTCACAAAATAAATCTAAAATTTAGAAGTCATAAATTTGGCAAATTTGGTTGTCTGACTTGAAATTCTACAAAAGGAATGTAAAATTTACAAGTCATAAATTTTTTTTGTGTTTGAATGTTTTTAAATTTAATTAACAGAAATTTTAATTTCAATCAAAGGTTATCTAAAAATTTAATAAAGTAATATTTTTTATGTAAAACAAAAGAAATTAGTAGAAAATTTAAAAGACAAAAGCACGTTAGTAGGAATATTTTATTTTTATCTTATTTTATCTAAATATTTTAGAGTTTTTTTAATACTTTCATGTAATTTTATTTTATTATATTTGTGTCGAAATTTTTTTCTATTAACACTATTTTCATACTAATCAAACCCTACTAGACCCTCAAAACTAAAGCAGTAATTATATAGAACAAATATCATCTCACCAAAACTAAAGCACTAGTTTATATGGAACAAATATCATCTCACCATCCGAGAATACAAGAACAGCGGGTAGAGAATTAAAACCAGGAAAAGATGACAAGGTGTGTATGACCTTTTTAAAGCATGGACGATTTTAATTTTCCTTTCCAATTATTAGAGAAAGCATACTTTGTTTTTAATATTAACTTGTATAGAACTCAAAATCACCATTTTTTTAAAAAAATTAACTAGTATCACGAGTGAAATAAAATTAGTTAATGTACGATGAAACCAATCTTTCCTGTTAACCGTTTCGAAACTGCAACTCTAATTGAGGACACCCGCTAACATGTAATCTGGAAGGTTGCGAGGTAGCTGCTCTTCAATGCCCAACCACAATCGAAGGACAATCCTGAATCGATCACTCCTGCAAAGATTTGAGGTCGGATAGCCTTTGTGGCAAATACTTGAGAGCTCGACACTTCTCTATCCACAAACATGTTAGAGTCCGGGGTAGTCCCTCGTCCGGGATGGACATAAGTCTTGGACAGCAAGACATGAAAAGGCGTCCAAGAGAAGTGAGCTTGTGTGACGCCTACGGCAAGGTGGTCAGATATGAGCAGCGACTTACATGGAGATTTGTCAGACGGTGGAAAACCGTATTCATGAATTAATCCTCAATTGTCAACACTCGTATATTTGTGATGCTGCGTAGGCGGGCCACTGCTGAGAGCGAGTTAGCTTGTAGTTTTGAAGAGAAATCTGTGTTCACATTCTCCAGAGTTGTTAAGTCATGAGACTCATAGGGGATGAGCTTCAGCTTTAGGCAGCCCTTACTGAAAGTTTCTTGATGCAGGTATTTGTAAATACTATCCCCTCGTCAATTAAGGCCTCCAGTTTTTGACAATTGGGGATACCAAGGTCTCTAAGACAGGGAGGGAGCGACCCATGCTTTGCCAAGCATCTGAGTTGTTCACACTTTTCAATTCTCAAGACTTGCAGTGCAGTCAATTTTGATAACCATGACCCTCTGTCTGAGACGGACATCTTCAACACCCCAGACTTGCAACTAGAAGGTCTTCCAAGGAAGTGAGGCAAGACAGGGAAGCCAACTCCAACTCCTGGGACATGAAAGACGATGTGGGTCGGCACTCACGGCAAAGAACAAAGTGCAGTCTTTTACTTGCAACTCGTTCAACTTTGGGGCATCCAAGGAAATGCCCCCAAACTGGGGCAGTTACAAATATTTTAAGTGCAAACTATGGTATCTTATCAACTCACAACATTGACAAAAACATCTTTAGGAAAAACATTCACAAAAATATAGAAGTCTGTCAATCATTTTAACAGACAGATGGAGAACAAACAAAAACTTCAAAATCCAACAAAAACAAATTACCTTATCGCATAAAACACCACAGATTGAGTAGTACCAATTGGCCTGGCAGAGAGACAAACATAGGTTGAGAAGATAGGCAAGACTTTGAGGCCTTTGGTCTAGGTAAAATAAAGTATGGAGCGTTGCGACACATGAAAGATAAAAATAAGGTTATGAATACCCAAGACCTTTGGACTTTGTTCAAAGTACTTCCTCATAGCCTACAAAATCTTTTCTCAACTTTCTCCCTGCAAAACAGGCGGGGTAAATGAAGAAGGAGAGGAAGCGAAATTAAAGCGAATAAAGATTCATCTCAGCTCGTCTTGCTTAATCTTGTCGTGCATGAAGACCTCCCTCTGTTTTTGTGAAAGATCGAAATTTGTAGATGAATTATTTGTAAGAGTTAAAAGCTGGCCTGGGATATACAAGGAGAGCAGAGAAGGAAAAGAGCAGGGAGATTTGAGAATGGGTAAAATTAACCGAGCTCGATCATAATTTTCAGGTTTATGGACTAAACCGGATCGGTTTCTTATGCTTCCGGTTCACCGGTTTGGACAAAAACCGGGTAAAAAAACAGGTTTGCTCTAGTCCGATACAACAGCTTAGACCGGACCGGATCCAACCCCGGTCCGGTCCTGTTTTAAATGCTATGGAAAATCCAATGACGAAGTAAGCTCCAAATCCGGCCCATTCTGTCTATCCTGTGCAACTGTTCCGGTAGTAATCGCTGGAGGGAGGAAAACCTTTGCAAGCGAAGCCAGGGTGGGAAGCGCCCGCCGTTGTAGTTGTAGAAAGATAAGCATTTGAGTGCGCTTGGATGAGGATCCCGAGCTTCAAGGATCATCTCCTCCTTTTTGGCATCAACATTGTCACCTCTTTGCATGGGGGGCTCCATCTGAATTTCAGTCCTAGAATGTGTCTCTTGTTCTTTAAATTTGCCATCAATGCCTCCTCAACGCTGTCAATGTTCTCTAGGCTCGAGATGACGAGGTCTCCTCTTAGTTTGTTCATCTCTTTAAGTTCCCCAATAATGCCATGTCCCTCATCTCTGCCAACGACATACTCTCCCAAATCTTCAAGCTTCACCAGCTTTCCAATATTTGATGGCATTCTACCCTGCATACCATAATTGTCAAACCTACAAGGACTATAGCCGAGTGTTTGTAGGCCAGTGACATTTGTAATAGAGTCTGGTACACTAAAAATCTTGGTATAGTCGAGATTGAGTTTCTTAAGGCTCCAGAGGTGCCCAATATGTTCTGGCAGGTGGGTAGCTCTCGCAAAAGCCAAGGTCCAACACTTGCAAGTTCTGAAGTTTGTATATGGAATCTGGGGCTTGAAATTGGAGCAAAGTTGAAGAGGAGCTTTCTTAAGTTTATGAGCTCTCCTATACAATTGGCAATTGGGAAAGAAATCCACATCTTCCAACGTCTAACACAAACACAAGGAAACCTTGAAGCTGGCAGAGGAATGGGGGTAGACCTGATTTTGAAGTGCCTTGGAGGTGGAGCTCTCGAAGGTTGTGGAGGTTCCCTATTTTGTTTGGAAGGTGACTAAACCGGTGGCAACGGGCAAGGTTCAAGAATCAGTTTGCAAACCGAGCTAGGTAAAGATGATCTAAGAGCAAAGCTCAAGATTGCGTAGTCTCGGCAGATTGCCTACGTCTTACAGTATTGATGGAAGAGTAGGGCATGATCTATGGACCAAAGCGATGAGTTTAGGTACGTAGATAGCAGATTGAACATGGCAAGCTTGATTCTGATGCTTAAGAGAGGTTTAGGTAGCGTATATTCTGAACTCTTCCCATGTCATTTGGTAAAACTGCTGCGTTTTCACGTCCATAAAGTTTCGGTGCTTGCAAATGATGGAGCTCGCATAGCCAATCTGGGTGACTATGGGGCCTCTTATTCAATGACAAGTTGGCGTATCTGAGATGCTTCAAATCACCAATGCAACTTGGAAGTTCTAAGAGATTGGAGGCAATTAACTCCACGACACGTAGGAAGCCCCAGTTTGGAAACTACCCATCAAAGCATGGCCATCAGATTGGAATAACATAAGCGTTGTAAGGCATTTAGCTCCGTCGATCAACCTGATCATATTGACCGTCTCCCTGTTTTCAACACCAAATGTTACAAATGATACGTGTCGAATGTTCTCTATGCGCATATTTGATCGAAAAATACTTTGCGCGCCATTTGTTAGGCGGCAGTAGATGTTTCTTGAGACGACGCATGCTAAACTATGCACAAGGTCGTGCCTTTTGTTATCCGGTTGAAGGAGAGTTCTCTGCAATTCCTCATAGTACTCGCTCCCAATATCTTCCAACAATCTGCCTTCCTTTGCTTCCACAAAACCTTCTGCAATCCACTTTCTCACGAGCTCATCTTTGTCGAACTGGTAATCAGTTGGGAATATGGAGAGATACTCGAAGCACGCATTAAGGGGGAGGACAAGTAGTGGTAACTCATTCTTAAGACGGGGAAACTGTCTTCTTCATCTACTGATCGCCAAATCTCATTTTTCAGCATTGTTTTGCCATCTCTCTTCCCGCTTCCTTGTAAGACAGCCCCGACAACCTTCACTGCTAAAATAACTACATGATACACTCCCCCAAACGCTGCCGCTTTGAACAAATCCCAACAATGCTCATTGTTTAAAGTTCCTAATGGATAAGGTACCCTGTAACTAATGCTAATTGCTATCTTCATATTGCGAGCGGTAACGAGAACTCCGCTTCCTCTTGCACAATGCGTAAATGGTGCTTTTAGTCTTTCCCCCTCCTTCATTGTCCTTACATCATCCAACACAATAAAAAACTTCTTACCCCACACCAAGTCTTGAAGACGGCGGTGCAATGCCACAGAGGACATCTTATATATTTTGTTACTTTATTCCAAATTTGTCCTTCTTCTCTAAATCCGGTGTCTTCGTTCCTGGTAAGAGTCGCCACCCGCTATCCTACCAGAGGTCCAGATCTCCCATTTGGTTCAAGTGCTTCGCCGCCGATTTGACGAAGACACTATCCCATCATTCGGGGCTTCTCGAACTATGATATCATGCCTCCCCATGACCTAGAACTCCGCCGACTGGAAATGTTCACTTTACTTTCTCTGTTTTCCTACCCTCATTGTTGCCACCCTCAGCGACGCATCCCCACTCCACTTGTCCCCTGCGCCGCCACCTTCTATATATATCACCACCACTACAACTCCTCCCTTTGCCACTTCTACGTCCGCTGCCTCTCCCTGTTGCCGCCCTTACTCCTCTATCCCACTGTCTGCTTTCTCCCCCACCGGTCTCTGCTTCGACAAGTCTCGGCCATGATGGTGGGATTGGTACAGGTGGATTGGCCAGCATCAGTTTGATAGGAGTCTTTGCCCTTCTCCTTCTCATTGTAGGCATAATATGTGGATTGTGAGAAGGAGAAAGAAAAGAGAAGCACGGGGAAAATGGCTATGTTATCCCTTCTTATGGAAAAAGTTGTGATCTATTTTTTTGTTGTAGTTGCCTTCATCAATATCACCTACAGTCGACACTATCGAAACCACCCTGCTTCAACCACTTCGGCGACCTCTACGAGGTGCCGACGGACGCGACGTCAGTAGACCGGTGGTGGTAGTTTTCGTTGTCGTGAATTGGGAATGCAACTGACAAGGGAAAGTCAGTAGTGGTAACCAGAGTTGGTACCGGCGGCGATCAGAAAAAAGCCAGCAATGTCGGGTGAAAGGCCAGTCGAGGAAAGACGGGCTATGGTCGGTTTGAGATATGAGAAAACAAGTCGTGTTGTGGTCATTTATGAGATTTTGCTCAAATCACGTGCAACATCGTGATATGTGGGCTATGATTGCATAAACGGCCAAAAAAATTTTTCCTCTCCGCCGTCTTATATTTATTATTATTATTATTTTAAAATTAAACCACCCTGAATGATATCCGCTTCCGCTAAACAGTCACGCCGGCCATAGCCCATGTCTGGTTGTTTATCGGCCAAATTCGACCATGGGGGTGGCCAGATCTAACGGCGTGATATTATATGGCGGCGAATGAACCTAGTCGGCAGCGGTAAATCTAACCGCACAAAAAAAAAAAAAAAACATTGTTAGCCGCACCCAAATCTAACTAACGCCAACTAAGTTCAGCCACTATAGGTTGAACCTTAGCCATCCCCCAACCAAATTTGGTCAAGGGATGGCCAAGTCCAACCCGTGACAGTCGAACTTGGTTAACTGTGATCGACAATTTTTTTTTACGTAACCAAATTTGGCCTAAGGACGGCTAAGTTCAACCGGCACCCGACCACATAAGTGGATTGCAAGGTATAGTCCAGAGGTTAATATTGGAAGTGGATTGCAAGGCCGGTCGAAGTCTCCTCCTTCAAAATATGATCGAAGATGCTGGCTTTTTAGCCAAAAATTTTATTACGGTCTTAGAGCAGGGACAACACAGACTGGAATTTGTAAGAGAGAGTAAGAAAAAGTATGTCTTTTTTTACAATTTGGTAGGAATGCTTCTCTTAGGCGGGGAGGATATCAAAAGAAGACATTAAAAGGTAGACTCGGGAAGGGATGAAAAACTACTTGTTTGATGTAAGCCGTTGGATATTTCTGTCTTCCGACGGTATCGCTTTTGTTCGTAGGATAAAATGTCACTCTCTCTCTATCTCTCTATCTCTCTACATCGGTTGTCATCTAACAGTGGTATAGAAAACGGCCAATATTTAGATGGTATCGAATTAAAGTTTATAATATACAGAAGGATGATTCCAGCTATATATCTATTACCTTTTGTAAAAAAAACCTATGCTTATATTATCAAACAAAGTCTAAAATTTTATATAATATCAAATAAGATGTAATATATAATATTATAAATGCCCTTGGATCTAAAGTGGTTTAAATTTAACAAAGATATTATATAAAAATTATTTTGTAGGCCCCGACCACCCTGATAGGGCGACTAGGGGTGGTGCCGTCACCTCCATAATAATTGTTTAATAATTTTAGTTGAATAAATATTTTAATTTTAGAATTATTTTAAAGTTAAAGGTAATTATGCTCTTATCAAAAAATTTACACCCCGAGTATTGTATAAAACTTTATACATTAATAAGACAAGAATAAATTAATTTTTTCTTAAGGATTTACTTGGACAGTTAGAAATAAAAAATTCAATAGGAGAAAGAAAAAAAAGTAGAAAAATAAATGATTTTTTTATCATTTCTCTCGTCTATTTAGTTTAAAAAAGAGAAATTTGTATAATATCATTCTTATTTTTTTACATTTTTTGTAGAAAAATATTTGTAAATAAGATGTTCTTTTCTCACTTGCCAACCAAATAAACAATAATTTTCGCACACATTTCTTGCACTTTCTCACTATCCAAACAGATCTTAAAAGTCTTCTAAACGCTGCTTCCAATGACCGAACATGCAGAGGTACTCTTTCATTGTTCATTTTACTTTTATTTTTTTACAAGTTGAATTTGAGCATGTCGCGAAATCTATCGTCATCGTCATATTGAACCTTTCAAAACTACACACTGTCAGCAAAGACGACTACGTGGAAATAAGGAAAAATGAAAATTGCAGGTACATCGAAGCTTCTACTCTACACACGTCTCCAAAATGCATGAGAATGATGGCCGGGAGGTATTTTTTATAGGTTTGGGCCCCAACGTTATCCATTTTTCGGAGTCCCGTGAACTTTTTTAACCACTGACCGCCGTCGGATAAGAGTTTTGGATGGAGGCGTTAGTTATGTTGGAAGTCTTTAAAACGTCGATTTTATTTAAAATTGGTCGATTTAAATTAGATTAGATATTTTTTTATTTTAAAAAATAGTTAATTCGGTTTTTATACGAATCGGTTTATGAATCGGCCAATTCGAGTCTATTTTGACCGATTCACACCTATTTTAGAAATAACCCAAATTAGCCAATTTCGTCTAATGGCAATAGATAGGGTGGGGGGAGGACAGGGTGGCGAAGGCAAGCGGCAAAAGTGATAACTAGGCAACTTAGGGGGTAGGTGGGGGGCAAGGGGGAGACGATTGAGAGGGATAAAAGGGGGTGGCGGGGCGGGACAGGGAACATAAGGGAGGCAGGGGCAACGGACCAGCACGGGAAGGGGTTGGTGGTGCGGGGCTAGGCGGGCGGGGCAGGGGACATAAGGGAGCTGAGGGCAATGGGCTAGCATGGGAAGGGGTTGGTGGTGCAGGGCTAGGCGGGCGGCGCAAGGCGGGGCAGGGCGGAGTGTGGGCGGAGTGTGGGCGGGCCGGGGGTGGCAGGGCAATGGCGACGGGGAGGGATGGGATGGGGCTTGCAAGGGGAGGTGGGGCATAGTGGTGATGGGAGGAGGGCGGCGGGTTTGGGAGAGAATAGGGGAAAAATAAAAGAAATAGTCATGACATTCTCATAATTAAAACTTGACTCGAATCTAACTCGTGTCAATATTAATAACTAATTTTAAATAATTCAAAAAAAATCTACAAAAATATGAAAAAAATACCATAAAAGATAATACATATCATAATATCAAAATAACATATTCTATAACTGATAACCTATCGATTTTGACTAAATTAAAATTTTTGTATAGGAATAATTTGGACCGATTCAACTAAACTGATTTTTGACCGATTCAATCAATTCGATCTGATTTAGTAACTCCCTCGAAAATCGATTTCGATTATGATTCTAATTTTTACAAGTATGCTTTTTAAGGATGGAAGAATTTTTTGATATTATTAGGTGGTTAGAAAAGTAGGCATAATAAGAGACCGGAGAAAATTTTTGATAATGATACCCTCTAGTTTAACTTTAGATTAAAAAAATAATTTGCGTTAAACTAAATTATTTTTTTAATTATTTTTAAAAAATATAGTTGGAGGACGGGCCATTGATGGTTAGATAAATAGATCTGACGGTCAAAGTGATCCGATGGGCATGGGTCTTGGGCAACCAAATTTAGTCTCCTTTGCCCACGCCCTTGGCCAAGAGCAATCAAAGACAGTAATGCCTAACTGTTCCAAAATTTACCACATGCCTTAATACCATAGGCCAAGAGCGATCAAATTGTTGGTGCTTTCGTCTAGGATTAGTTATTATTTTGGTTGAATCTCAGATCGACCAAACTTTTTTTAATAAAAAATGTTAAATCTAATTCTTGCAGGCATTTTAGATCGTTTATATTTTTCCCATTTTTCGGTAATTAGACCTCCAGCCACTTAGTAATATAAAAAAATATTCTCCTTTTATTTTTGTTAAAAAACTTTTTTGTTAGAATAATTTTTTTAAATATTTTGTTAGAATAGTTGAGTTAATTTAATAAATTTATAAATTTGGGCCGAGCCAATGTAGAGCCCTCCTCCATCTGTAAAAGTCTGCCATGCCTGCACCAAAACGCTAAATCCTGCTGTCACAAAAAAAGTTAGAGAGAGAAAAAAAGAAACGCTGGACCGTGACCATGCGTTCCATTCCTTACGTGTTTCGCATCAAATTTAAGATAAAAGCAGGTCGTAGGTGTCCTTTGGTTAGGTTGGAGTCTTGGAGATCAGGTGCCCCCTCTCGGTTTGGCCCGGCCATAAGAAGACTAAAATTTCTTTCTGGCAAGTTTGGCAAAACCAAATACCAATAATTCTTAAGGCCGACTTTAAAACTGAATAGGATTATGACCTCTTCTACATTGTAATAATTCAATTAGTTGAGATGAAGTCTCGTGGTCCTATTTTAAAGATAGGTTTTCATTAGGTAAAATTTAAGAAGATATAAATTATAATAATTTTTTTTAATATTATAGTTTGATTGACTAAATATTAAGGCTCTGTTTTTTACAACCTTTTATTAATAAAAGTTAATTATAAATATATATTGTGAATACTCTTTTATTTTATACAACTTATTGCATGTGGTATATATCTTTATAGAATCCATTTCTTTCTTCCTAAAGCGTGACAGAATAATTACTTAGCAATTCCCCCTTAGCATGCATATTTTGAGGTCGCCGCCAGTGTTAAACAACAATAATGATGATATTTATAAAATTGCCGAGGGTTCAAACATCTTTATTGACTCTAATAATAAAATATATGAACTATGAGGGCGTTATGGGAATCTACGGACCCTAAGCTAACTGCGAAAGTCTTTCTGAATTAACTAAAAAAAATGTCACCATTTTGGAATTGTTCTAATGTAGAAAAATTTAGTTAGTGTGAATTTAAACTCTGGAGCCACACGTTTTTCCCAAGTAGCTCTGTAGCACATTTGATTGATTAGTTTTAAATTACATATATCTAATTTCTGACAATGCACATCACCTATTTTTCAATTTATTTTTAGTTAATAATTTAAATTTGCATTAAGAACATCTGCAAGATCTAAGATGAAAAGTTAGCAGTTATTTATGATAAAAATTCACTAATTCCTATTCAAAATTTCACGATCACCCTTTCCACGTGGGTGACTGATACAACATTCCAAACCTGACAATTTGACATCAATTTACACTATTCTTTTAAATATCACTTTGATTGCCGCACTAGTTAGTGTTTTAAATATCACTTTGATTGCCGCACTAGTTAGTGTTTTAAATATCACTTTGATTGCCGTACTAGTTAGTGTTTTATCAACACCGGAGGTAATTTATTTATTTATTACCCCAAAATTGCTAAAATAAAAAGTCTTTGTTGATCATATTTGTACGGGATAGCAATAAATATAAATTCTTATTAATAAAATAATAATTCAATACTATTCTTAGATTAAAAGTAAGAGTGCTTGTCAATCAAAATATATAAAAAAATTTAAAATATAATAAAAATATCTTATACAAGGGGGTACGGGTTTGAATCTAACAAAATTTAATTTTTTTAAAAAATAATAAAAATATTTTTCATAGTATAAGGTCACAAGTTTTAATATCGTTAATATTAATTTATTAAAAAATAAAATAATAAAAATATTTTTTACAATAGACGATCACTAGTTTGAACTCAGACTTGTCTTGAAAAAATATATAACTTATTTTTATTTAAATAAAATATATCTTTAAAGTAAATCGTATTCTATATCTAAAATATTAAATTATTATATTCTACTTTATTATTCAAATAGAGTTTATATATAAAATTAAGATTGATCATGTATAAGTTATGTATAACACAATATATTGTCTAATAATTATATATATATATATAGTGCTTTGCCCATATTATCGACGTATATGGTACAACGTATTGTTTTACAAAACGGAAAACACGTGCCCAGCATAGCAATCATCGACTCGCGGCCCCAATTGTTGACTGGCGCCGTCGGGGTTGAGTTTGAGCAGCACTGCTTCTTCGAACCATCCCTGTCCCGGTAAGTGACCAACTCTCTCTCCCTTCTACTATTTTTGTATAAACGAGCTCACGCACGGAGAACAAGACATGAAGACAATATGACTTTTGGTCGAGTTTTTGCGCCTCATCGCCGCTATCCGTCGCGGTTGAGTTTGAGCAGCACTGCTTCTTCGAACCATCCCTGTCCCAGTTAAGTGACCAACTCTCTCTCCCTTCTAATATTTTTGTATAAACGAGCTCACACACGGAGAACAAGACATGAAGACAATACGACTTTTGGTCAAGTTTTTGCGCCTCATCGCCGCTATCCGAGCGTGCAAAATAACCAGTAGATCACGATCAACACGACAATATTCGAAAGAACAAATATAAAACGAAAAAAAACAAAAGAGAATATATGTAAAGCACAGCGGTCATTTCTCTATATTTTCTATAAAAAAACATGCGTAACGATAGTTTGTTTCTTCTTGGTATTAGAAACACACGAGTCATTTCTAACAAAATATGGTTTTTGTTTATATTTTCCTTTGAAAGAATATGCTAATTGGATCCGGTTTATTGGCTTGAAAGTATTTCCACCAGTTGGCAGTTGAACTTCTCCGCCCAATACTACTCACGTGTTTATTCATCCTTTTCATCACCCCTTATTTAATTGCCATGACTCGATCATAAAGATCACTAGGCTCCCTATCCGTCCCTTCTGAATTCATTACTACCAAATTTATAACAGATAAAAATTTAAAAATGTCATACAAAAATAACACGAATTGCAACCCTTGAATTTTAATATATACTTGATCGAATAAAATTTCACAATTGTTTATTTAATTAGCATGGAAATAATATAAATTATATGAGAACCTTACTAGTAGTTGCTATATTCAGTATAATATATATATATATATATATATATATATATATATATAGGTAAAGGTTTCCTGCGCAAGAGGCAGGAAACCCTTACTGGGCCAGGACAATTTGGGCCGTCTTTATGATCGGACGGCTCAGATTTGATAAAAAATTTTTTTTCCACTACCCCCCTCCTTCAGCGGCTGGGATCCGGCCGCGGCCGACCGGGCGGGGGGTGGGCGAGGCAGGGCGAGGGCGGCATGGGGGCGGAGGAGAGTGGTAGGCGGCGGGTGGGAGGTGGGCGGGGCGTGGCGAGGGCGGGGCATCCCTCCTTCTCGCTCCCCCGCCGCGAACGCCGCCGCCCAGTCACGGACGCTGCCGCCCAGTCGCGGATGCCGCCGCCTAGTCGCGGACGTCCGTTCGCCCGGCTCCCCATCGACCACGTCGTCCTGCAGCCGCGTCGCCCCCCGCTGCCGCCCTGTCGCACCATCGCCCCGCCGCGTCATCGCCCCTCGCGGCCGCCACCCGTTCGCGAGGGGGAGGGACGCGCTTCCTCCCCCTCCCCTCCTCGCTCTCCCGCCGTGGACGTTGCTGCCCAATCGGTGGTACAAAATTTTTTTCCCGTCGGGGCCGCCGCCGGCCAGATCCGGCCCCGACAAGCTGGACCTGGCCGTCTCCCTCGACCAAATCTGGTCGGGGGACGCCCAGGTCCGGCTTGTCGCGGCCGGATTTAGACGGCGACAGCCAGATCTGGCCGCGGCTGCCCGCCCGCATCTAGCGGCGGCCAGATCTGGGTGCCCTCCCTCCCCTGCCACGGCGGCGGCGCTCCGCCTCCGCCCCTCAATATCATCTAAACCGTCCTTCTAATCGGACAGTCCAGATCAAATTAAAATTATTTTTTAAAAAAACTAATAAATCTGGGTCGTCCTTGTAATCGGATAGCCCAGAATAAAAGGTGGTGCAAATGCGCTTCCCTGCCTCCGGCGCAGGGAAGCACCCCTCTATATATATATATATATATATATATATATATATATAATTAAATAGCATGGGTGGGAAAATTTTCCTCCCCACATCAATCCGTTCAATTATCGTCCAATTATAAGGATTATAGATTAAATCATACTTAAAAAATTAATTTTTTAACAAGTTACCTATCTAAACCACTAGCAGCCAGTCCAAGTCAAACGATTAAGCCTGGCCCCCTTCTTATCAGAGGCGGCTAAATTGAGCCCAGGCTTGACCACAATGGGCTAGGTCCAGTCGGCCTCCGCCAAAATCTGACAGTAGTATTAAGTGGGAAAGGGTAGTGATTAAAAAAAAAATGTTCAATCGGGGTTGTCTTTGGAACCAGACATCTTAAATTGATTTAAGCCTAAAAAATTTCCCGCTCAAGATTATTTATATAAAAATATATGTAATATTAAATTAATTTTGTCTACAAATTAATTATATAGAGTACAAAATAAATATCATATTGTTTTTATTATATTGTTATTACCAGATGAATAATATTAAGTAGTAAAAAGAAAATAGTTGCCAAAGTCCAACCTCTTCATGTGCCACCTACCAACTTCCCCTCAAATGAGACCATGACTGTTTTGTTTTGTATATAGATATAGGCCAACGTGCACAAGCCTTCTGCATTGCCTAATTTCTGAAAGAGAAAAGGGTGGAAGACATCTCCCTTGTTCTTAACAAAGCACTCTTGGATTCTCCTCTCCAACTTTTGTTCTCTTCCCTCTCTCCTTCGATCCTTCCTCCTAGATTGCCTCGATTTCGTCCTCTCCCTGTCGAAGATTCCCAGCTCTCCTCACTCCTTATTTTAAGGTGATGTTTTGCTCCTGCGTTTCTCCAATCCACGATCCATCCAATATATTCATACTCTGCTGTTTTTTTTCTTTACCAAAAATTGATGATCAGGGTATGATATATTTTTTTCTTTTGTATGTTTTGTTTATCTTTCAAGGATGTTAATGTTACGGTCGGTAAATGCTTGATTCATTTTTCCTTTTTTGAATGAGGATCAAATTCAGTTTGCGTATAATTTAGGCTGCATTCACTTAATGAGTTAAATCGTTGCTTAATCATGTTTCCCTGTACTGTGTTAATGACATTGACTTTTAAAGATTTATTATCTTCTGTATTTTTTATTTGTATATTTTATAATCTTGTATAATTGTAATTCTAAATAAATACCACAAACAAAAAACATTTGAGTGAATGTTCAACGATCTCTATGTAAGTGTTATTTTTTATTATTATTCTTACTCGAATGACATTTTTGGATTTGCTACAACTTGCCGATGATGATAATACTTGTATCCCTTTTCAATAAATTTTGGATTCGCATATTATGTTCGAAGCTGTTCCCCATTCCCTCACAATTTTTGTGCTTCATCTTGGAATGTAGCTGACTATTAAGAGTGAACTTCCACTTTTGTTGTAGAGTTGTAGTTCAGTGATGATTTCCTTGTTTATCTTCTGCATCGTGTCTTTGACGTCAGTATGTAATTTATGACTCTCAAAACGAATTTCTTTCAGGATGGCTAGTGTCGTCTTTCAACAAGCAATTGGTACGTTAAATGCCTATGGATATGCTGAGAATTTTATCTCCCAAAAATCTTTAACGATAGGTCCTATGAGATTCATTTCTAAGGGAGTTCCAATTGAGATGGGGTTATCTAAAAAGGGTATGCGTTCTAACAAACTTGGCCTAGTTCACGCCTCAACGTCAAATGCACCAGTGATGGATCCTGTCTCTTTACCATCTAATAACAACAGCAACAATTCACGGAAAAAATCAAGTAATACCTTTTTCTCCTTTTAAGTCTATTTAAAGTGCCCATATTACAGGTTAATCCCTGGCAATAGTATTGACGTTTTACTTTAACAACATAATGTAGGCGAAGCTTCTTTGATTTTGATTCGCCATGGTGAATCTCTGTGGAATGAAAAAATCTGTTCACTGGCTGTGTTGACGTGCCTTTGACCAAAAAGGGTGTGGAAGAGGCGATTGAAGCTGGAAAAGAATAAGCAACATTCCTGTTGACATTATCTATACATCTGCACTAATTCGAGCTCAAATGACTGCAATGCTTGCCATGACCCAGCATCGGCGCCAGAAGGTGAGAAAAGAAATTATAAGGCTTAATTTATACCATTTATAAGTGAATTGGCATTGATTTGTTGTATCTGTTTCCTGTAGGTTCCAATCATCATGCATAATGAAACAGAGCAAGCTATGGCCTGGAGTCAAATTTTTAGTGAAGAAACCATGAAGCAGTCAATTCCAGTTATAACTTCTTGGCGGCTGAATGAAAGAATGTATGTTCATTATTTTAGCTTAGATATTGCTGACATTATTTCCACTCTTATATTGCATTCGGTTTTATGTAAGCTATTATGTTGTTCTGTATTTAGGTATGGTGAGCTGCAAGGTCTTAATAAGCAGGAGACTGCTGATAGGTTTGGAAAGGAAAAGGTGCATGAGTGGAGACGAAGCTATGACATTCCTCCTCCAAATGGGGAGAGCCTTGAAATGTGTGCTGACAGAGCTGTTGCCTATTTCAAGGAACATGTAAGAATACATTTTCATTTGTTGAAGTTTTGATTATAGGATATACATTTGAAATCCTACATTATTTCTTGAAGAATGATTAAAATATAAATTAGAGTGCATATCTTGTGGCGGAAACAAATCGAAGACATTCTCGTAGATTAAATCCCTCGCAGATGGAGAATATTTATTCTCTGCAGCCTAAATCCCAATTCTCCAAAGCACTGTGGGAAAAGCCCTAGTCTTTCTTCAAAAAATAATGTACGTCCGTGCATAGGAGGTTCTTATTTATAGATAAAATAATAAAACTCCTATCTTAAGTAGAATATATATACACAACATCTTATTAGGGTTTATTAGGTTCATCCACCTAAAGGAAACCTAACTAATGGGATTCTCCCCTAATATTGGGTGTACAAATTGTATGTCCAACATTTCTAATACTGATTGGCGTTACCTCTGCTTAAGATTATTGAAAATAAAATCAAGAATTCAAGGTGGTGGTGGTAATTCTGTTTAGGTCCTAACTAATGGGATTCTCCCCTAATATTGGGTGTACAAATTGTATGTCCAACATTTCTAATACTGATTGGCATTGCCTCTGCTTAAGATTATTGAAAAAAATAAAGATTTCAAGGTGGAGGTGGTAATTTTGTTTAGGTCATATGTAATGTTATTGAATTTAAACAAGAAAAATGAGATCTACCACAGTTTTTTCCACCCTCTCTACTATTAATGCCAATCTTAGCTGCTTTACCCTCCGGAGGTTCAGGATTCACAAGGCAATTTAGTCATCAAGAGATTGGATACCCTTGACAATAGTAGTCTTTGGCATATAGGTGTATTGTGATAACCTGTGCAGAACATATTATGGTTCATAGAATGATATTTGTGTTTGAGCACATTTTGACTCCATATGAACGCTTCTACAACATTGTTTTCCTTATGAAGGTAACCTTTTGACCTAGTACTGATCGTGTTACTGAAATTTATTGTTTGTCAGATTGAACTTCAGATGATTTCTGGCAAACATGTGATGATTGCTGCCCATGGGAACTCATTGAGGTCAATTATTATGTATCTTGACAAGCTTACTTCTGAAGAGGTAAATATAGTTTCTATGAAAACATATTCACTATTTAATGGTCTCAAGATTGGCGCTTGAATAATCTTGGTTCTGATTGTTGGCACAGGTTATTAACCTTGAGCTATCCACCGGGGTTCCGATGTTGTACATCTTCAAAAATGGAAAATTCATTAGGAGAGGGAGCCCCGTGGCTCCTTCTGAAGCTGGTGTCTATGCATACACTAGGGTACGTTAGAGTTTTTTGTTTTTGAATGTCCCATTTTTTTCTTCACCTTGGCATACTGGTTGGAGAAGTGAATGGCATAGTCCCATTCAGCTGTATGTGTATGGTTGTGCTGTCTTTATTCGTTATTCTATGCTTCATTAACACAAAAGCTTTGCTGGGTGCAGACTTTGGCTCTTTATAGGCAGAAATTAGATGAAATGTTACACTGATTTGAGTGTTATTCACAAACAGGTAATTTGGATTCTCTCAGCAGTACTACTTGTGCGTCATTTGCTATTTTCTTAAAACTGTCACTGATTTCGTTGCAGGATTTCTTGCTTATCCTTCGGAAACATCGGGAATGCAGGAGCAATTGATACTCTATGTATCAAAATATTTTTTTGTTGACTCATTTCCACTCGAAATTTGTAAATGCGAAGAAGTTTGCCATATGATGTATTTTTTTTGGTAGTAAATAATGAAGTAACTGGGGTTTTCCTAACCCAGAAATATATTGTGTAATACTGGACCTTAATCAAAACATTTAATCGTTCATATTTATTGAATTTGATAAATTGATAATTTTCTTAGATTCTGGTTTCAACTGGTTAAAGATACGGAAGGTCGCTCCAGGGCCTGTGTGCAGCTGTGCCCTGTAACATTCCGACTTGGCTTGACTCTTATTAAAATGTTCGAATATAAGCCCTTCCTTTTTCTTTTTCTTTTTTCGAATATGAGTTTCAACAGAGATTGACGAGCCAAGAGTAAAAGCTCAATCAAAGAACTGGAACATACTGCGTATGGAAAGTTAATGTAGAGTGGTGCAGGAAGAGTTCTGGGCTTAGCTGCCTGGGAAAGCCGGGTAGGAGGAGTATAAATTTGGGGATGTGAATGATAAATTAGGATTTATGTGATTGTAAAAAGTAAAATTTTAACTCTTATATCACATGCATGCCAATCCAATCTTTATTTATTTTAACTTTGAAACGAATAATGCACAAACAATGAGCAATAGCAGTCAGTGTAAGAGAGAGCGACAAAGACAAGTCACCTCACAAGTCATCAAGCATGTTCAACAAATATAATATCATGATTATCATATAAAATTGGAAAAGTCAAATTCGAGAAATATAAAAATTCACACAAATATAATAAAATTTTAATAATACAATTAATTTCAACTAAGTATTCGGGTATTACTTTATTTTACACAAGAATTTTATTTTAAGAATTGAAAAAAATATCATGATTATCATATAAGATTGGCAAAGTCAAATTCGAGAAACATAAAAATTCACACAAATATAATATAAGTTTAACAGTACAGTTAATTTCAACTAAGTATTCGGGTATTATTTTATTTTACACAAGAATTTTATTTTAAGAATTGAAAAAAATATCATGATTATCATATAATATTGGAAAAGTTAAATTTGAGAAACATAAAAATTCACACAAATATAATAAAAGTTTAACAGTACAGTTAATTTCAACTAATTATTTGAGTATTACTTTATTTTACACTAGAATTTTATTTTAAGAATTGAGATATTTTAATTTGTCACTATTATGAAAATAAAATTTATTTATAAATTTAAACTAATATTGTCATTTTTTAAAATTTAAATTATTACATAGTTTCTTGTTACATTTTAGGAAAGAAAATTTAAATCCAGTTATTTAAAATTTTATTTTTATAAAACAAAAAAAAACAACAAGTGTTCAACCCAATGAGTACATAACTGCCGTCACGTTTATAACCATCCAGCCACAGAGCGATCGACGCCGCCGCCGATGTTCGCCGTCTCCGATCATATCAACAAGCAAAGGAAGATCGAAGCCTTCTCCCTACGCTTCTACACCTTCGCCTCCGCCCAGCAGCTCCTCCACCGCCGGCGCCGGTGAGCTCACAGCATTCGACAACCGGGGGCAGGAGACGCTGGCCGGCCGGAGAGTGGGGCGGTGGGAAGAGGTGAAGGACGTCGTGCAATGGGTGTAGGTTGGGAGTGAATTGAACCGGGTTGCAGGTGGAGATACGAGGCCACTTTTGCCATCTCACAATTGATTTGTTTCCAAAATCCCATAAAAGGTCCGGCATTAGTATCTTACCCACGAAAGGTTCGATTTTTGTGGGTGGTAGCCTTTGAGGGTGGGTGTTGATGGAGGTTGACGAGGCTGTGGCGAGATGCGACGATCTCAGGTTGAAGACCAAGTACCGCAACGCCATCTACGTCATCCAGCGGGCTTTCGCTCTTTACCCGTAAGGATTTTTTTTGAGGTACGTAGATAATAGATTGGATTGCTAAGTTTGGTTGGTAATTGGATTCACAGTAAGTAGTTTATGAGCTATATTGGTTCTTGAAGTTGATTTTGATATGTTCACGTTATGTTTGTCTTTTGAAAGGATGTCGTTTCTGGGCTTTCAAGGATTTTTATAAATTTTAATTTTCTGGTTGTGCTTGATTAGCACTAGTTGGAATCTTTGTGCGGTGAAAACTTACGATGAGCTGTTTTCTTGTTGGGTTGTTTATTTGGATTAATTTTTTAGTTTGGTTGCTAATTTGATTCCTGAAGAAGTAATCAGTTGTTTATTAGTATGGTTTTTATTGTTGTAATTTTTATTTTGGCAGATCCGAGGAGGTGGCCTTGAGCTTTAATGGGGGAAAAGACTCAACAGTACGCCTGCTTTCCTCTAATCTCAACGGAAGTTGTTGAAATGTCTGGAAACTCACCACATACCATTTTTCTCTGTGCTTAATTTCTTTGGCTGTAAACATTTCAGTGTTCCGCAAGCGTATGCATTAGGGCAGGCTATTTTTTGCATAAGCAAATGGAAGGTCATTTGAGTGCTTCTGATAGTGATACAGAACTCGAATTCCCTTTGCGGACAATCTATTTTGAGAGTCCTTGTGCTTTCCCTGAAATCAATTCATTTACTATACGAAATCGCCAAAATGTAAGATATACTTTTTAGTTTACTACTTTCTCGGATCCCCTTTAATGTGGATTAGACATTTTATAATTTCATTTGACTTATGCTGCATGTTTTTTAATGCAGGTTACAATCTGAAAATGGAAACTATACACTTAGATTTTTAAATCTGGTCTGGAGGCCCTGTTAGAGCCAAAACCAACTAAAGCTATATTTATTGGCACCCGAATTGGTGATCCCAATGCAGTATGTTGTCACCACTTGATAGATCTTAAATTTGCTGCTATTTGACTGTTTGACGCATTACAAATGCATTACATCTAGTCAGTGTTGTCTTGCAGGTTGGTCAGGATCCGTTCTCTCCCAGTTCTTTTGGGTGGCCGCCTTTCATGAGGGTGAACCCTATCCTTGATTGGTCATACAGGTCTTCTAGATAAGTATAAGTGTATATTTGGTGTACCATGCCATGAATAAAGTTCTCTTTTATCTATAGTAATAGTGATGTGTATTTTGACAGGGATGTTTGGGCGTTTCTTTTAACATGCAAGGTTCAGTACTGTAGCCTCTATGATAAAGGGTAACTATCTTTTCATAATGTTGGAAGGAGACAATTTATATGTCTTTGGTACAAATTATAATCTCTTTTTCGCTTGCAGTGATCTATGTTTTCAAAATTTGCCGTTCATGGCTTTCTTGGTTAAATTCTTTTTTTCCAGTGTAGTGGCAGTTACCAGTGTGGTCTAATGATATTTATAATGATTAGACCATTACTTAAACTCTTCATGATAAATGTGGGGGCATTGATTGTGTAATTTTTAGCTTGATATTGAAATAGCAATCTTGCAGGTCCCCTTTATTAATTTTATCTGTGGGTGAAATACTGACTTGCCTCGTGATTATTGTTTTTGCATTGCATTCATAGAGATAAGTTGGCAAATTTTAAGTAGTATGTATACATGAAAATTTTTCCTCCTACTGGCTTTAATGCTGTGATTTTATTCTTTTTATTTTATTTTATTTTGATTTAAAATTTGTTAGGCATGTTTGATTGCAGATATACTTCAATAGGGAGCATACATGACACTGTACCAAATGCATTATTGTGCATAAATGACACGTCCGATAGCCGTGAACAATTTAGACCGGCATATTTACTTTTGGATGGTCGACTTGAGAGAGCAGGAAGAGTAAAAAGAATTTCTCCTCGCACTTCAGAAGTCTTAGCAAATGGTTTGAATAGTGTGAACCCATGCCCTAGCGGTGTTTCCACAGCTTCAGTTATTGCCGTAGGTGATGAAATGCTGTAAGCTCTCTTTTGTGCTTGTTTCTATCCTTTTATTTTTCATTTATTTATTTTGATATTTTGAGGGTTGTAATATGGTATCTCCGCAGCAATTGATGTATCACGTTTTTGAAATAATTAAAAATTTGATCGTGTTTGACTTATTGGCTTGTAAGGGATTGGTTGGACTTGGCCTTGGCCATTAGGTCCCACTGAGTATGGTTTTGACTTGCTTGAATATGACATTTCATTATGAAATTGGATTGTGATGTGGGATAGGAAGCAGTAGTCTTATGGTAATTTTCATGAGTCTTTATTTCTCAGTTGATTTTATGATTAGTAGGGAGTTGCTGGCATTTGTCTTCAATTTTTAGGGTTTATTATGTAAATTTCATAATTCTTATTAGGAATTTTTTTAGCCTATAAATAGAGTATCTCTATGAACTGTAATTAGACTTAAATAAATGGAAATTTGAAGCTATTGTGGAATTCAAAATTTTCAATTTTCTAATCCCCTTAAATTCATTGCAAATTGTCAGATTTTTCTTCCCCACCTTCCTAATCATCAGGTTTCCCCTTCTTTCCAATTAATTGTTGTCCTTTTCTTCATCTAAACGTTTGATCTTCTTGTTGTTTGTACAGCTAATCTTCATAATGTAAACCTCGTCATATTTGGATGCAAAACTTTGTTATGTTGTATTTTTGAATGTACCTGCTAGTATATCTACATTCAAATGGCATGATATCACATGGTATCATATATTATTTGATCTGCATCTGGAACCGAACTTTCTTTCTTTTCCAAAATTGCATCTTTGCATCATATATTGTATTCCTGTTATAGCTGACGAATCAGTATGTTGTCATGGGTGGTTAGTAGATCCAATTGTACCACAATTGAACACATGGTGCTATCTGATATATATTAATATGAAGGTTGAAGTCATGGTTTGCCATTTCAACTACATATCGGCCAGATATCTGCTAGTTGACAGGTTTTGCAATTTGTCGAAACTAATCTCAGCAGTGAAGTCAATTTTGCCTATATCACCAAAATTTGGCAAAAATTTCACCAAATATCGCCGCTGGCAAAATTGTCAGCCCCCTTTGTCTTGGCATTCAAACCCATGAGCCCATATATACCAAATTAGTTGTTTGGACTCATTAATCTATTATCCTGTGTTGGCCCATCATTTTTGCACCCAATTACTTTGTCTACAACTTTGATTACCATCTTAACTACTCATCAGCCTATTAATTTTACTTGTTTTAGATTAATTATTTAAGTGCTTTCTGAGTTAATCTTTTAAGGTGTTTAGTGGATTTTTTTATAAGATCGCATAATGGATTATTAATAGCTTATTAATGTTAATTAATTTATATTAACTAAGTAAGCTAGCAATTATGTTAGTTTAATGTGTATTATTATTGATTACTTATGTTGTTTAGGGTTCAAACCCACGTTTATGCATTCAAAAGGCGTAAAAGAATCATCCTTGCCTTATAATAATATATTATAAGCATTGTAAATTTTTCTGAAAATTGCCGACATATCTCCAATATATCTCTCTAATATCTCAGGCAATCAGACGTTCAATATGAAACCGAAATCTAATATTGCAAACCTTGGTTAAAGGATAAAGAGCACTATAATCTTTTTTATTCTTTTAATTAGAATCCAATTGCTAAATATTTCGATGTAAACTTGCATCTTTACATCTATATATTGTATTTTTTGTTGACTAATCAGTAGGTTGTATTAATGGTTGAATCAGTTGTAAATTAATTGGAGACACGGTACTATATTAGTATGAGAGATAAAAAGCATAAAGGACTTTACAAGTTTTTTATTCTTTTAATCTGAATCTGGTTGCCAAATATATTTGTTTAAGTAAGAAATGTTGTCACATTTAATCTGATTTAGTGACTGAATTTCTGTACCTAATAATTTGTGTATTTTTTGTTGGTGCTTGTACCATTTTTATATGCTATTAATTGAGTCCTGCCTTTTTTCTTTTTGTGCAGGCTTGGTAAACTTGAGGACTGTTTATTACCAATGTTATGTAGAAAACTTCATTCTGTAGGTTGGGCGGTTTCGCGTTGCACTGTGGTTGGGAATGATGTAAGAATCTAATTGAGATTGATGTCCACTGAAAACAAGAGATAATGCTTAGTATTAACCTTGTGACCAATTCTTAAATTAAAAGCCAACTTTCAGACAAAATTGATACTTATATATAATTTACTTGTCCATTCTTTAATTTACTTATCTATAGATTTGCATTCTTCATATCATATATTGATGTGTAATTTACTCATCCGTTTTTTTCCTCTTCTTTCTTTTAGATGAGGAAATTAATTTGACCTAACTCCTGTCTTATGTCATAAGATTGCTTTATTGTTTAATAAGATTAGGCTTAATTATTCAGATTTTTTTGATGCATAATATAAATTCAACCGTTTATTTTGATTATTGATCAATAGAATATGAAATGATGATCAACAATAAGTATGTAGCTACTCATGTTGTGGTTGTTCTCATTGAAAGTAGTATGTTATGTCACTATTTGTGATTATCATCATTGCCGCCATGTATTTTTCTTTCTATTTGAACGTTGCCACTCCTAGCTATATATGGGTTAAAGGAGGTGCTTGTGATGACTGATGATGGTAGACATTAATTAATGCTTATCTGTGACCAGGAATCTGATTTATCATGCTCAATTCATTTGTTTAATGTCTGAGGCAGGTTGATTCTGTTGCTGATGAAGTGGAGCAATGCAAGTCAAAAGATGATATGGTAGGTTTAATATGGTAAGTAGGCAATAGAGACACAAAAATACTAGTGCTGGTCTTATATTGAATCTGGGAAGGGGCTGTCCAGGTTTTTTTGTATGGAGGGTTTGGACCAATGCATTCAGATGTTTCTGTGGCCGGAGTTGCAAAAGCGTTTGGAGTCCGTCTGGTTTGTTGCTAACTCATGCAATTTATGTTATCGTCTGGAAGCAGCTATAACAAACGTACACTATTATTTGGTTGCTGCTGTTTTGTGTTATAAGTCCTTATCTCTTTGCACTGTGAGCATCTAATATCTACCCTGTAATATCCACTGGGTTTAATTGGCATACGACAAAATCTCCATGTGGCTGGTGAACTTGTATATTAGTGTTGATGAGGGTTCTTTTCATAGTTGTTTAGAAGTCTCTGATTCTATTTGTGGTTTAAATGTTGAACCTTTCCCATAAAACAATGATGGTTTCCCAACATTAAGACTCCGATGACTATAATTACTTAAGTTGGTTTGAAGACATAAGATCTGAGTTGATTATCTTTACTGAACCATGATCCCAGGGCACATCCTGTGACTTTTAGTCAAGTGGCTGATTGATTAGATTGACCATATGAATGTCAACTATGAGCAATATGCTTTAGACTTCAGTGCCTTCTCGCTTTTGAATGATTTATAATTTAATTTGATTATTACAGGCTCCAGATGAAGAGTTTGAAGAGTACCTTCGGCTGCTGATTGGCAATCAGGGTACTGGTGACAAAAACGAGGTAATTCTGAAGGATTCTATTAATTTGAGAAAGTTTCTAAATGATCTCTGCACCTAGACTTACTGTGTTTTTGTTTAAAATATCATCTTTTCCTCATCCCGTGAAGTTCATCCCATTTATGTGGAGGGCATAAGTTGTCACTGACTTTAGGGCAACGTAATGGTGGAGCTGCATAGATAAAAGCTTTCTTTGTATGAATGTTAAGTTTTTGTCATTTCTCTTGCATGTGCTTATGTCCTGTAAATTTCAAGTGGTTTATTTTAGACTAGAAGAATAGCATATTGTTCTTATTAACATCATGTGTTTTAGGTTTATGATGATTTAACTATGGAACCTCCTTGTTCCCATAAATGCCCCTTTTAATATAAAAAGCTTAGAGATATTGGAAAAATTATACAAACTCAGTATATTTTAGAGTTAGGCTGATTTAACTATAAGACCTCCTTGCGTCTTCTATAAATGCTTTGACGAAGTTGAATTTAAATCTACAAACATTTATTTTCTTGATTTTGAGAAACTTCACCAAGTTATTTCTTAAAAAAAGGCTTGTGTGATATTTTTAGAGCATTTCTTTTGCTGTTTTTTTCAAACCGGATCTTCCATTAGTCTCTATGATTAACAGCAATAAGCAATTGGCATTCTCTTGCAATGATCAACCAAATATTGTATCTAAATGAATGAGTGCTATGTATGAATATATGTTTGCTAGTGGATGTTCCTTGTTAGGTTTCCAAGATTTATATACCTATAAGCTTGTAACTTATTGGTAATTTTTAATAAGACCACTATAAATTGTGCTCGGGCAGTTGAAATGGTTAGTAGTAACAAATGGCCATGATTGGGCTGGATTTTGTTCGTGATTTAATCTTAAGTCAGTTTATTTCCACTCTGGCCTAATCCAGTATTGTGAATTGAATCTGGATTTTGTGATAATTATGATAATAAAATGGCTGTTGATAATATTCAGTGGCATCAACCTTCGTTCTTTGCCAGGGGCTGGCTCGTACAATATGGTCATGCCTGACTAACTTAGTAGTAGAGTCTGACCTCAAGGTTCAGGCCGAGATTGAAAAACCCTGCCTAGTTCTGGATCAGTTCCTACTGGATCTGGTTCTGTGCTGCATGACTCAGAGGGCTTAGTCTTTGACTGATTCCTTAGAGGCGCAAACTGTTATATTGGTTAGATCTCTGACAGAGCTTAAGTTTTCAGCAACCAACAGCTGAGAAAATATTGATCGAGTCCAAAGCACTAATTCTTTTACAATGTGTGTGTGTCTATTTAGAAACTGTTTGTGTTGAAACATGTTGACGTCCTGTGTATAAAGTTAGGGCTTAAACAATATATCTAAATATTCTTTATCAGTTATTTTTGTGAGCAGTGTCATTGACTGAGAGTTTTAAGAGTTGAATCTGATTTCCTCTCAGATGGCCCAGTTACCGGAAGCGATTACAGAACTACTGCACCATGAAATGCTGCCAGTGCCTTTGGTATGTCATTCTACCTGAATTTTAGCTTATTTTTCTCGAACTTGGTGTAGGTAGTTTTTCTTTCCTCTGCTTTTAAAGTCTCTGCTAGACTACATTGAGATCACAGATTTTGTTTGGCTGGTATTGGGGTTGAACAAAGTTTGTTCTTCCAGATTTGTTTTCATATTTGAGCTCCTTTGTAGAAAAATCTCCACTAGACTTTATTGAGATAGCAGGAGACAAATGATAAAAATAACCTTTTATTTTGGTCTTCTTCTTGAATCTTGATAACCTTTCTCAGTCCAGATTATGCAACACCATGGACTATCGGCATCTTATATGTTTCTGATCTCACTGCTTATTAGCTTTGGGCTTGTTGCTTGTCATTTTTCTTTCGGTTGCAGAGTGTTCACAATCGTCTTTCAAAGTTTTTCATGTAACCAACTAAAATAGTAGTTATTGGCGTAAGAATAGCAGTCATCTTCTATTGTCTGGTGTTGTCCATGTTTTCATTCAATCAATGGATGACCTTGTACCTCTGTTTGATAATTTATTTTTAGGCATGTTGTCCATGTTTTGAGAAATGTGATGATTATCTGAGGATTTGATGTTTCTTTTGGTTCAGATCAAATGTCAGAATGTGATTATCCTTTCTTCGACAACTGTGAGTGAACTTGAGAAGGAGTGGAATTGTTTGCTTGAGCTGACAAGCAGCAATGGACCCTTGATACCTTCCACACCCTTCGTATCAAGAGAATTGAGTAGCTCCCTTTTTGATGTAATGCATCCTTGCCTTAGTATGTGTTTTTTTTCTTTTTCTGTTTTATAACATTGTCTTAAGTATACCTGTTTCTTTAAGTGTAGTTCACTGTTTGTAAAAGACAAATTTTAAAACTGAAAGATTTCAACCTGCTATGTGCGGTGTCTTAGACCTAACACTTTCAATGTCCTCAAGTAACATGGCTTTGTGAATGTAAGAATCTATAGGAAGTGTTTGGGTGAAATCCTACTTTAGACACATGTATCCAGAAAGTTCTCGGAAAATATTAAAGCTTTGTGGTGCGGCCATTATAAAAGAGTGAAGGACTGTTCCTTGTTTATTGATTATGATCTTACCTTTTATTGTGAGACTGCCGGGAACTCTTTTTAAATTTATGTCTAGTGTTTATTAATAGTGATCAACTGGTCTCATGAAAGGTAAGGATGCAGCTGAGCAACTCTTCTTCAGAAGCATACCTTAATTATGAAGGGGTGTTTTTCTTAAAGAGAATAAAAGTATCATAACTGCTACGTTTTCTGATTTCCACAAGTACAAAATGTAGGTTAAGATTGCTCATTGCCTATCTGAATTCCGCCATGAATTTCCCGATCTCATTATTGGTGAGTTTCTTCTAGCCATTGGTTCACAGTGAAAACCAAAATATGTTTTGGTTAGAAACTTAACATCGTTTTGGAATGTGTAGGATGCTGCCATGAATCCAGGAGCGGGCCACTTATAATCAGTTTCAGGGGAAAGGTACACATATTTTTCTTTGATTTTTAGATGCCTCGGCAGTTCAAATCAACACATAATGCAAATCAATATTTAATTACGTGAGAGCTTTATATTTTGAAGCTTGTGCCCTCATGAAAGCTTTGTCATTGTATACTGAAGAACGCTCATTATAGCCTCTTATCTCTTCTGCATCTTCCCCTTAATTTTGATAATGGTAAAATATCAATATAAGGTCTTCCTTTATTATATGAGAGCCATTTATGTCATATTATTACCATTAATAATAATAATAATTATAATTATTTTCTGTAATTTGCCCTCCTCAGTCAAGTGGCCAAGGGCTGAGGGATTTAAATCCAGAGGTCATACTCTAGACTGTTCTGACTTTCATGAGAAAAACTCACTTGATGCGAAAGGTCCTCCATTAATCAAAAATTTATTTCTTCAGTAACATCGTTACCGGTCACCACTAAGTTTTGACTGTTCATGAGGGACAAACAGGGCATTTGTGAAGTATGGCTGGTCTTTGGGAGTAGATACATTATTGATGGACATTAGTTGCCTGTTGGTCTGATGAAAGGTCTTTCTGCCTGGCAGCCATACCTGGTTTGATTGTTTACTAAGATAACATGAATTTACTACGTATAGTGCAATATTTTTGGCTTCTCATCCATTGTCTGGCTTGCCTCATATTTGTGAATGCTGGTCACAGAGCCATCAGATAGATTAAAACATTTTGTTTTGTGGCGTCTCAAGATGCAAGTAAATTCATGTGCAAATGGATCAAAATTGTCCAGATTTGTGTTCCTTCGTTTCTATGCAATTCAAACTGTTTTTAAATTTTCCTAAATTCTGCTGTATAGTTTTTTAGAATAATGCTGGGAAATTATTTGTGTTGCTCTAGCCTCATCAAATTTTTATTGCAGGATGAAGGAAGAATAGAGTTGGCTGTTCAGAAATTTCGCCAAAAATTCCCAACAGATGCAATTAGTGAGAGAGGTGAGTAATATGGGTTTTCTTAAATAAAAGTCTTCCATGCAAAAGTCGTCCAATTGGAGACAGATTCTTGACTATCTTCTCAACTGGGAGCTTTCTTGGGCAATCTTTTCCCAATTTGATTCAAAAGGAAGAATCTGCTGCTTAAGTAAAAGGTGGCTTATTTTACTTGGTGAAGGCCACTCACGAGGAAATGGTAGCCTCGTAAAATGATCTCTGGGGACTGGCGAAGGAAGAACAGGTCATCACTTTCCCCAACTGCGTAGGTAAAATACCTCGTCTATTTCAAGCTAAAATAATTCTTGATTGTATAACTATTGACTCCAAAGAAACCAGCACTTGAAGATAAGTCATAAATCTGTATTAGTTCTTTACAATTTCAAACATCGTCAGCTTTTTAGAAATGTGACTCAATCAAGGATCCTCTGAAATACGGAAGGTGAGTTGGTAAGAGGAATATTATTTTTCCATTTAAGAATGTATACCATGACAGAGAATTCAATTGCTTTGCAGATTGAGCAATCATAGAAGATGTAATAAGTTCCTGCATTAGAATAATTCCTGTATTGGACGTATTTAGTGGTAGGTTTTTTTCCCAAAGCAAAATAGGTTTTACATGATGACTTTGTTTCTGATTTGTTTTTTTATTGAATGTATGCTTGTGGAGATTTGAAAAAAAATGTCATTTATAACAGTCCCGTACAAAGTAACGAGACAGATTTTGTATGAAAAGCTACGAAACTTAGGGTGAAATAGGATGTTACAGATTGATATGGAACTTGTGTCATTCAATGGAGATTGACTAGAAATGGTAGAATGCATAGTTGTAAAAACCGGAATTAGATTTGGAATTGGAATCGGTTTTCGAGGGAATCGGATAAATCGGCATAAATCGGTTAAGTTGAATTGATTTAAATCGGGCGTATATTATAATTTGATAATTTATAATATAAATATATAAAAATTAGTTATTGATGTTATTTTGATATTATTATGTGTATTATATTTTATGATATTTTTTGAATGTATTTTAGATTTTTTTGAATTATTTAAAATTAGTTATTATTTTTTATTCAATTCAGGCATGAGTCAAGCTTTAATTATGAGAATGCCATAACAGGTATTTTTTTCCCCTACGCATGTTCTCTCTCACATACGCCCTCATTTCCTCGTCGTCGTCGCTGTTGTTGTTGCCATCGCGTCCCCCTCCCTTTAGACCTGCATCACCTTGCCCCGCCAGGCCATCCTTGCCCCCTGCCCTACCTTGCGCTTGTTGCGCCTCGCCTCCCCTAGGTAGCCCCACCCTATCCCTCCCCACCATTGTCGCTCCACCTTGCCTCCCTCGCTAGCCGTGCCTCGCTCCCAGCCTCGCCCCTCCCCTCTAGATCCTCCCCCCTACCCCCCACCCAGCCCCCCGTCGCTCAGTTGCCGCTGTTACCGCCCTGCCCCCACCCAGCCCCGTTGCCCGTCGCACCGCTATCGCCCCGTCTCGTTCAGCCGCCTTGTCGTCGTCGCTCGCCATTTATTGCCATCGTCCAGAATCAGTCAATTTGGGTCAATTCTAGAATCGGCTCGAATCGGCCGATTCACGAACCAATTCGGATGAAAATTAGATTCAAATGGTTTTTGAATCGGTTTCCCTCTGATCTGAGTGGAATCGGTCGATTCCGATTTGGAATCGGTCGATTCCGATTTGATCGGCGGTTTTCACAACACCGGTAGAATGTGAAAAACGGTGGAAGTGATAGAATGAGAAGATGGCAAGGAAAGATGGCAGAGGCCCTAACCCTGAGCCCCCTTGTGTGAGATCCTAAAACTTAATCTCACATCTAATACTTAGTAGGAGAATATTCTATTTATAAGTGAGAATGGACTATAGATTTTTAACTTGGGTTAACTATTTTAAAGAAATGACTTAGGCCCATTACGTTGCACTTTGGGTCGGGTCGTTACACCTTGGTTAAAAAAATATGTTGAATTACTTAGCCAAAATGTTAAAAAATTTATAAAAGTGAATAATTTTTCCTCTTGAGTTCTTTAAGTAATAATTTTTTTATGTATTACCTCAATTGACTGTTATATTATTATTATTTTAATATTTTTATACATAATTATTTATTAAAGATAACAATTTTTTGTTGAGCCATGACCGAGGTTAGCTTGGGTTGGGCTGCTCACGAGTGAACTTAGCTCGCAGTTTTAGAGGTGGCTTGGCTTGGATCGAACTCAGCATGAAAAAAGCTCAACTCCTCAAGTGGTTGGCAAAAATTCGGCTTTGACTCATTCTCGCTGGAACTAAGTTCAAGTTCTATGGAACTTAAATCAAGTCGACTCTAATACAACTCAAACTTAAACTCGACCCGTGTCATTGTTTGATTCGATTTGACTCGTAATATTTGATTTATACGATCTTTCACAACATGCATTATAACAGAAGTTGTAGCATACTATTATTCAATTCAATTTATTGATGTTTTGCTTTATCAATTAAATGACTTTTCATATTTTTATATTAAAATAGGTAAGGATATTGTGCGCTGGCAAGGCTAGATGTTCTCCACTTGTTGAATTTACAACAACTCGATAATGCTTGTACAAGATCTTGCTCGACTCAGCTTGAGAATTGTCCCACTCAAAACTCGAAACTTACTAACTCAATTCATTTATCCTAACACCAAACGAGTTGGGTCCAAACCCGATCCAACTTAGATCGTGAATATCCCTAGATTGGGGCATGTTCTAGCTTTTGGGGAGAGTTCAAGTCCAGCTGGGTTACTTCATTGTTACACGTGGAGTTGCTTTTGTAAAAATAACCAAGTGGGCCTATAAAGTTTTTTACCATTGCATTTTTTTAGCGTATGAAATCATTTCTCAAGTAAATTTAGGCTTCTTTCCGCTTTACTCATATTGGATGAATTTTAAGTTTTGTTTGTAAGTGTATCATTTTTAAAATTTACAATTATAATTTAAAAAATGGAAATAATTAAGGCAAATAATATGTATATTACGGAAAGGGGGCTGAAAAGTTTCTCTTTGATGGTCTACTCTCTCTCGACGGCCGTCTCCGAGTCTCCTGCCGATGAATTGAAGGATGGTATCATTCCGATCGGCGCTGCCTCTCGTCTTCGCCGCCGCACTTGTTGTCTTCGAGGAGAGGGCTTCCACCCCTTCCTGCGACGTTGCCCACACCATCGTTCCACGTGCAGGCCGGGAGGGGATGGAGGTGGCGCCGCCGTCGGTAACTCTTTGGGCGAGCTCAAGGTGATGATGGTCGGGAACCTCCTAATCATGGGCTCCGACACCCGCTACTTGGATGTCTTCTTCCGTAACCCCTTCTTGGCCAAATTTTTCCGGGTATTTCGTTATAACTGTGAAAAAAGTTGATCTCTTTCTCTGCTTTTTTCATTTTTTTTAAACAAAGCTCAAGTAGTCAAGTTCGAGTTTCTAGTTCATATTAGTGAAGGATTGGTTCGTTTCCGTTAAGTGAGAAAATTGGATGTAAATTAGCTTGTTTTGCGAATGCAGCTCGCAGTTAATGTTAGTTTCGTTGATCGAAAAAAGCGCTGTGAAGTTAGAATCTTTGCGTTTTTTGTTGTGTCTTTGGGATTCTAGTGGTGATTGAAACGTTATTTGGATTACTTTATCCTCATGAAAAGAATAGCATGTGTGAGTTAATTATCCAATTTTATAAATCTGATTCTTATTCGATGTTTGAAAGTAGCTGCGCTGTATTAAACGGCGTACGAAGAGCCTATTTTAATCCACTTTGATGGACTTATCAATAGAATAATTTAAGCTGCTGTTAATTTGATTTTGAAAATGCCGTTGCCTATTGTGTCTTTAAGTTTCTTTTTGAAGTGTGGTGCATTTGTGTGGCTTGGGAGTAGACTAATTTAATCTACCTTTGATAAACCAGAAATCTTTTGATTACTTGAAGCCTGACATGCTTGTGGTCTTGGGGGATATCTCGGTAAACGGGTGGCATTTGACTCATGACAAATGGTTGTCCACCGTTGAGCAATTTCAGAAAATTTTGGGCCCGTTCATGGAGATACCCCTGCATGTAATGTTGGGTGACAGGGATATTGGGAGGTGCAGTGACCCTGATATCAACTCTATTCGCCGTATGACAAGTAGCTTACCTGGGTTGGATTCAGTAGGATGCAGTTCCTTTGAAATTAGTAATATCAGTTTTTTGTCTCTTAACACAATGGCACTTCTATGTGGTCAAAATAACTTGAGATTTAGCGTCGAGAAGGTGATCGAGAGAGAAAGTTCTTTCTTGCAAAGCGTCTCACAGGAAACTACTGAAACATCCAATTGTTCTATTGATGTGGAGAAGGGCTTTGATCTGTTTGGTTGGAGAACTAACACCCTGCAACCTGGGGCCGGATCTGTACTCTTGCTTCATTTCCCATTGCACCGCAAATTCAGCAATTGTGGAAGAACTAAATCCATGAACGAACGCTCAAATAACTGGGAGAAATGGTACTTCTTTACTACTTTTGTTCAATTACAAGCAATAATAATTTCTTCTTTTTTTTTTGAACTTCACATTCACTTCTATGCAGAAATTGATTGTAATAGTACATTCTCATATGTGTAATTTGCAGCCCTTAATTGTTGAGTGAGTCTTTCAAAGATAAATTGCACTTAACATCCTTATCCGTAATTTAAGTGGCTTTGACATTAATTAGTTCAGTCTGTTGAACAAGGCTGCAAATCCAATAGGAGTGTCATTTGTATTTTTCGAAGGCCAGTTTAACTTTTGTAGTAAATAAAAGATATTCAATGCCTCCAATTAGACAGGAAGAGGCTATTGTTGCTTGCTTGTGCTGGAATAAGTTACATATTGGAGTATTAAGTCTATGCCTATTTAGATAACCTGTTATTTGCCATGAACTGAAGCTTTTGGATAGTAATTGGGCTCTGGTTGTGCATGCATATAACTGTGGTCTCTGTCATTAATGTCATACATTAACAATGTCTATGTAAATATATAGCTGAAGTGGGAAGTGTCATACATTAACAATGTTTATATATACATTGAGTCAACTTTTTATTATTCCTTTTTTCAGCTGTTGTATTGGTTCATCTGCTTACGATACTGTTCCAGCAAATGCAACTGAATATATCTTTCAGGCTCTTAGACCAAGGTGCATACATGTTCCTTTTTTCTATCAACTGGTTATGCTTCTTTTCCTCTCAACCATTAAATGGTAGTTATTGTAAATTTTTATTTTAACAAGGTATGTGGTTTACTATTTGGTCTTTTCTAAATGTTAAGGAAATATCCATAATAATGGCTGCTATGTGCAGGGTTGTTTTCAGTGCACATACACAAAGCTTCTGTGACTACGTCCATGCTGATGGGACACATGAAATCAGTGTTCCGCCAATGTCGTGGGATTTAACTGACGAGCCAAGTTTTGTGGTTGTGAAGTTTAGGGAGGGAAGTGGTATGACTGTTAGCATATGTGTTCTGGGTCGAAAGTCTCACGTGTTGATGGCCTATTTTTCAATTTTGGTACTTATAATTCCAATTATTCTCTTTGCCATTGCATCATAATTTTACCATTATTTGTTTCATATTACATGTTAATCCCATCTTAACCAATAACCACAGGGATTCCTTAAAATAGTAATTACTTCCTCTCAGTAATTTCGTGTTGCCGTAGTAACTTCCATCCTTACAATTTTATAGGGTCGTTATTAATTTCTTAAAAAACAGTTCACTGAGGCCATCACATTTAGTTTTCTATGGATCTTCGTTTTAGAATTATAAATCGACGTAGCGAGTGCATATTATTAACTTGTTTAGTGGGGGCATGCCAGGGATTTTGGCATTTTAATCTATTGTTTTGTACTTTATGCAAATGAACTTGTTTTACTCATTGTTTTCAATTTGAACACTGTTATTCAAGTGTGAAAGGCACCTTGCATTTCAGACTTGATATTCTTTGGCTTAATGGTTTCCGATGGCAGTTGTATGCCATAATATAGCTATGTGCTTGGTTACCTGAGCAGGCTAATGCATGGACAATGTAATGGTTTGACACGGTGAGTGGTGTTTTCATGGGTACCCTGTGTTCCCAAGTCAGCTCTGTAATTTTTTTAATCGATAAAGTTGGGACAGAAAGTGAAAGGCGAAGTGAATACCGTGGTCGAAGTTGGAATGCCGGATATGTTCTTCCTAGGAGATGTGGACAGTATTCTCCTTTCCTATTCTGCTTTTAGAAAGTAAAATTCCCGTCGCATGTCAGCGCCCTATAGGCTATAAGTTTGCAAGTTTTGTTTGTTTTATCGTCTTCAATTAAGTTTCTGCATTGGATCCATGCAACTCATTGAGAAATGGCTAGTTCACAATCTAGTGAAAAATATGTTGTTGATTGCCAATGCCTTCGTTCGTGCCTCTTTGGTAAGCTTCCTGTCTCTTCTTCAATCAAGCCAGCTCCCAGCTCTCTCCATCTCATTGAAAACTTTTCTCTCTCCCTCTAACGTTGTGGAAGTTATTTAGTGATGAAGTTTTAAACCTTCTTTTTTGTTTTTTCCAACGCAAAAAGTTAAGATGGTCACGATGGCAAGGCATGGATTATGATTTTAGACATGAATTTTGTTTTATAGCTTTTTATGTGAAAGAGATTAATTTCTTATATGTCAAGCTGCCATTGATTGACCTTGGTCTAGTTGGGGTTGCCAGGGAAGACGATGAATTTTGACATGTCGACTCTATTCAACGTCTCTGTAATTCAATGTTAGCGTTTAGCTTTGGCTAATAGTATGAGACATTGCATGTTGCATTAAAATTTTTTCGTTAAGAATCTTAGACAAAATGTAAATGAACTGCGTGACTGAGTAATGGTTTACACATAAAATATATAAAATTTTCTCGCGATTGCTCAAATTTAAGCATACACCTGATACAACTATTCTTTGTGACCAGCCACGGGAGACGGGGCAATGAACAGCAAGAAGTTGATGAAAATTTTGACAAGCCGAAACAGAGAGGAAATGGCATTTATTCGCCAAACTTACAGAAACCTATACAACCGCGACATTGTTCATCATCTGTGTAGAACTCAAAGAAATAACAATCTGGCTGTAAGTACTTCTAACATATATAATGCAAACTTCCTAATTTGTTTAATCATGAGTTCATGTTATATGTCATCTTTGATTGATGATCCTATCTCAGATGATCGCTTACTTGAGAATCAGTGAACCACATGAACGTGATTCGGCGTCGCTGAGAGAAGCCCTTTTTAGTTCTTGTCCCAACATCAACTTGATTGTTGAAATTCTATGCACTCGATCTTCCCTTGAGCTTCGTTCCATCAAGCAAACTTATCGTGCCAACTACAACTCCGATCTAGACCAAGATATTGCACAGAGAACTCAAGGAAACAAAACAGAGGTAAATGGATGAACAACTTACCATTTCCAGCAAGCAGAGCATTTTACATGAAAGAACATGCAAAGGGTCCGGCTAAAATTGCTCATGTTTGAGGTTGAGGAGGGGAAAGTATTTAGTAGTTCTGTCGCTTAATTAAGAACAAAAAAAAAGTCATTTCTCATTCTCACGAGTTGGTTGTCTTTTCTCTGAAAGATACTGCGAGCCATTTTGGGCACCAGCCGTATGAATGGTGGGAGGCCGGACATGAGCATGGCAATGTGTGATGCCAAGGTGATCTACGAAGCAATGGAGAGCGGTAAATGTGTCGATTGGAAGATGATCCTCTCCATGGTGAACCATAGAAGCTGCGAGCAACTCAAGGCCATGTGTCACTGCTACCGACAACTTTACGGTCACGACTTCTCCAAGTCACTAACGCAGGCCAAATGTGGCGAGTTGGGAAGAGAGCTGCGCTGTGTAATCAAGGCCATTCAATCTCCCGAGGGGTACTTCTCGAGGCAGCTTCGAAGGGCATTGAGAAACAGTGATGCCCACGAATCTCTGGTAAGAACGATCGTTACTCGTTCGGGGATTGATATCATAGACATAAAGAAGGCGTTCACTGCTAAGACTGGTTGGTCTATGGAGAGCTTGGTGAGGAGTGAATTTGGATCCACGGACAAGAGCAACAATATCGTACCTAGCATACTTGTTGAACTATTGGGACGTTGAAGACATCCTTTTTTAGTTATGCAATGCATTTTTCCGCAAATAAGTTATCAGCCGTCTATATTTAGCTGTGAAACAGAATAAAAGGAACCCAATTGATTATATTTATGTGTTTGTGTATGCACGCGTACTAATCTTGTGTGCCAGAAATCACGTCTTGTGTCGATCAAAAATTCCCTTTAATACCTCAAAAATATTTTTCTTTTACGGCAAGTAGTTTATCGGGCGCGCCTGTGTGACACAAAGTGTGTTCAATTCGGCGCCTCTACGCGTCCATATGCATAAAGACCATGCTTTTTCTTTTCTTCTTTTTTTAAAAACTATGCTTTTTAATATAATATTTTTTTTCTAAAGCAACTTATATATATTTTATGAGAAACATTCATTTACCAACCATCCAATTAATATTCCATACATGGGGACTTCCGAGAAGATGCATGCCTGCATGATCGAAAGCTCACGAGTTAATATATACCGGGCAAGATGTTTGCGTTGTGCAACTTACAGTAAAGATAAATTTTAATGTTATATATTAACTCTAATTAAAAATAAGATAAATTATAATAATTTAATATGTTAAACATAAATTTTAATTTATTTTAAATATAGATCCAATTAAATGCGAAGATAAATCATGATAATATGATTTTTTTTATATTTCAAAATAAGTAAGCCAAAAAATTGAAAGTTATCAGGATTCGAACTAGTGACCACCCTCTCTGGTGGGGAGGTATTTTTATTATTTATTTATTATTTATTATATTTTGATTAATTAGATCTCCTATTTTTATTCATATTCTAATATATATTGAATTTCATTTATATATATATATATATATATATACAGAGGGTGTGTGTGTCTATATATATAATCTGGCCTGGCTAATTAGTTTACTTTAATAATAATTCTTCAACGGATCACCTAACCTTTGGCAGAATTAACATGGGAACTTGACGCTACCAAGATACGTCCGATAGACCAAGACTCGTGAATCACAAAAAGCATAAAAAAGCAAACAGCGGCATCGCTCACTGCTGCATAATTTTTTATTTACATCTTTTCTGGGATAGTTCGTTAGATTTCCCGACGCATTTCTTATGCTTAGTGATCCAAACTTTAACGATGGTTGAAGCACGTAAACAGCTGTGCATATTTCAAGTACTCCATCAAGAATCTTGACTAAGCGTCGTACTTCTTTATATATGTAAATTTGCGTAGTGATTCCATGGCATACCGTTAGCAACTGGTGAACGATCCCACATGGATGTCTGCAATATGCGCGTAACGAAGACCTGAGCCCCGTTAACTCGTGAAGAGGGGTAGAAGAAGTTTTCGGCGTCGTAATTTGTGGGCAATAATAATAATAATAATTATTATTATTATTATAAATACCAGCTCTCTTCGCACCCGTGCATGCATGCTAATGTTGTATTCGCCCTTCGATTGTTCCGACATATATTTTGCCATGGTGACCTTCAACCACCTCCCTCATCCCATATTATTGGCCATCCTTGTTCTTCTTTCTCTCATACTTTCCAAAGCATTTGTTAAGGCGACGGCGACGAAACCCAACCAACAGCCCTCCCATTTTCTCCACAACCTTGCTGGGCGACGTAAGGGAGAGACTGCCAAAGGCATCAACCAGCTCAAACAATACCTCCACCGCCTTGGCTATGTTGTTTACCGTAACTCCACCATCTCTCTCACCACCGGCAAGGACGGTGCCGGCAACCACGACGACTTCGACAGCACCTTGGAATCGGGCATCAAAACTTACCAAATGAACTACTGCCTCAATGTCACCGGAGAGCTGGACGCCGAGACCGTGCGGCAGCTGATGACGCCTAGATGCGGCGTGGTGG
The DNA here is from genome assembly GCA_033002965.1 of Piper betle. NCBI lineage: Eukaryota > Viridiplantae > Streptophyta > Magnoliopsida > Piperales > Piperaceae > Piper > Piper betle. The sequence continues at coordinate 131,328 of JAURVB010014186.1, read as the reverse complement.
ACATCGTCAACGGGACCAATTTTCTGGTACCGGGCAAAATACACCGGTCTAGGCCCATGGGCTTGCATGGATTCCTCCACGAATTCGTCCCTGGCAGGCCCAGATGGGCTCAGGCCCATCTCACTTACACGTTCCTCAATTCGGCTCAACAACTAAGGCCCGCCACATCCCGGGCATTCCGGACTCGGGCAGAGGTGACCCAGTCAGTTTCCAGGAGGTGATGCACATGGACAGTGCAGACATAACCATTGGATTTTTCTCCGGGGACCATGGTGATGGGAACAGGTTCGACGGTCCAGGCGGGACCCTGGCCCATGCCACACAGCCGATCAACGGGCGGTTCCATCTAGACGAGGATGGGGCCCGGTCAACGGACCCCGGTCCATTTCAAATGGACTTGGAGTCGGTCACCTACATGAGATTGGGCATTTGTCGGATTGGCCACAGCTCGGACTCGGACGCGGTTATGTACGCATACATGACAAGAGGGTTACGTTAAGAGGAACCTGCGGAACGAGGACATCAATGGAACCCGTGCCTTATACAATCTTTGAGATTTTCCATATATTTTCTAGTTTATTATATATACGCACACACGAATCTTTGCATGTTTGTTGTATTGAATAAGCATGCAGCTTGATAGATGGGGCCACCTGGGAATATTGGGGGTGAGTTTTTCTTTTTCGTTGGTTTCATATTAAAAGATTTGATCAGTTGCCGTATTGAAAGCTATACATATATTATGAGTTTTTCCTTGGTTTATTGGAGTTAAGACCGCTCTTTTTATCTCTCTTTTAAGTATGCAAACGTCATTTACCTATAGATCACCTTCCGATTCAATTCGACCGTGGCTACGAGAGGAAAGATCTCATATCACACCCCTAGCGTCCCGGGTCATAAAGGCAAATTGACAAGTAATATGTAGCTCACATGTATAAATCGTCCATTTTTATGAGAGGATTCTTCACTCTTTTCTCTCAACCAAACCCGGGAATTAGACTCTCCTAAATTATAACTAGAATGACCTCTGTATAAGGGATATATGAATCTCGCTAGCTCCAGGTGGGCGTTCATAATTATTATATACATGAGAGATTTTGGTAGCTCCATCTAAAATATTGGGTGGCCAATTTATAAAAAGTTGCGATCAGATTGGTTAGAATTTTCATCCCTAGTATTCTGTATGTCCACCAAATAAGATGAGGGCCAAGGCAATGAACGTGGCTAATCTTTAATAGATTTCTGAAAACGTTACTCTGTGCCAAGTATTGATGTGTTTAGGTCTATTAAATTGAATTCAATAATTTGATGAGAGAACTTTTCTTCCCCTTTAGGATGTCACGGTCCTTGATCTTTACAGAATGATCAATGATCAATCCAGTATAATTAGGCACACTAATAATAAGGCAATGCTAAGGTGCATGCATCTCTTTTTTTATTTTTTACCATCAATCATCTCAACGTCCTTTAGCCCTCAAGAATCTTAATTAACAATCACATGAACTTGCGTTTCTACATCCCCCACCTTCAGGAAATGTGTGCCAGCTTCCATCACCCGTGACCCGTCTTCCTCACTTCTACTCAGATGCTCACAAGGCCTTAGTTCAAACTCCACCTCCGCTAGCTCATTTGAGCCCAAATGCACACTCTTAAACCCCACCAGTTCCTTGATTGGAGCACCATCCCTTGTTGTGGATCCTCTAGCAAAAAGCAGTACAGGGTGTCTTCCGGCCATCTTTCCGGCATTCCTTATCCCAACCACGGTCGAAAACTTTAGGCTCTCGCAAACTTGCTCTCCTATAAGTGAAGTGTCGTATAACAGGTCGGTTGAACTAGAGACGTTCTTGTGGGAGTGAACGTGGTGGTTGTTCTGGTTGATGAATATATTTCTCTGAGAAACAGAGACGAACTCGTAAACGTAGTGTGTGTAGCTAAGGCCGTGGCCGAATTCGAACACTTTTGGGCCTCGGTAGAATCTGTAGGTTCGGCCTGGATAGCCATTTTGGTCTGCTCGCATTCTCATGTCCGTCATGGGTACCTTGGTGAAGCCTTGAGGATACCAAGTAACAGGCAGCCTTCCACCTACATGACAAAGACTAAGATAGTGATTGTGTTTTGCTAATTACCATGGTTTGCTATGATGTTTATGAAGTTAGATAATTTTTACCTGGGTTATGAACACCGAAGATAACATCAGCAATTGCATGGCCACCCGCTTCTCCGGGGTACCCAGCCCACAAGATGCTACCTATCTTGGGATCGTACTTGGCGAAGGTAACATCCAGAGATCCACCGCTAAGCAGCACCAAGGTTACAGGGTTTCTAGCGACCCTGGCAATGCTAGAGATGAGAGTCCTCTGCTGCCCGGGAAGGAGAAGATCCACCCTGTCTATCATCTCTTCCTCCAGTGTCGTATCCAGACCCATGACCAACACCACTTGGTCTGCTACTTTTGCAATCTCGACTGCTTTATCTATTGACACACCTGAATTGCAAGAGGTTGTGCCGCACCCTTGCACGAATCGGACGTCTTTCACATAGCTCTGCAATCCACGGAGGGGGTGATGAGATTGCAAGGCGGTCCGTGATAGTTGGCTAGAAGTGAAAGTGGGTTGTTTGCATTGGGCCCAATGACGGCTAGCGTCCTTGTTCTTCTTGGTGATAGTGGGAGATGGCTATTATCGTTCTTGAGTAGAACTATTCCTAGCCGAGCTGCGGACAGAGCCAAGTACTGGTGTTCTCGCGTGCAAACATTGAGTGAAGTGATGTTCCCGTAGAGCAGGGGACGAGGATTTCCATCGAAGAGGCCAAGCCTCATTCGGAGAGAAAAGAGGTTGTGAAGAGCTCGGTTTATGTCTGCTTCTGATAATTTTCCATGCTGGAGAGCTAACTTTGCGTTGTATAGCACTTTGGAGCCACACTCGACGTCCATCCCTGCAAGTTTGTAGGTTGCATAAATTGGTTGCATATTGCATACAGTAAGAATCAATATTCAAGAACATCTCAAATTAATGAAGTTGGAAACGTAACCAGCTCGAAGAACATCTGCCACAGCATCTTCTGCAGTCTTCGTATAGTGATGGCCGCTGGTGATTACATTCACCGCGTTACAATCGGACACAATGTACCTAATACGTCATGATATAAAGTTTGATTAGGGATAGTAAAATTAATGGAGACGAATTTGGCAAAGGGACCTAAGGGTGTCCCCGTCGAATTGCATGCATAGCTAGGGACTAAGTACAGTCTTACCCATTGAAACCCCAATCACCTCTGGCGGTTTTGGTTAAGAGGCCATAATTAGTACAAGAAGGAACAGTGTTCACACTGTTGTAAGAACACATGATCCCACTGGCACGGCCTTTCTCAATGCAGCTTTGGAATGGTGGCTGATAAGTATCCGCTAAATCCTGCTGAGTAACCTGTGCCAGCAAAAAGTTGCAAACCAATCTCAACATTTGGGTTCCAAATCATGCAGTTGGGTGGGTGATCAAGTTCTTGTATTTTGTAAGGTGAGTAAAATTGAAACCTTCGCATCGAACGTGTAACGGTTGACGCCACCCCAGCTATCCAGATCATAAGCAGTGAAATGTTTGCAACATGCCGAGGCTTTGAGGTGGTACTCGGGAGCATTCCCTTGGAGACCACGGACATAGGCAGCGGCATATTGGCCGACCACATTTGGGTCCTCTCCGGGAGTCTCCATCCCTCTTCCCCATCTTGGATCCCTGAATATATTGATGTTTGGAGCCCAAAATGTGAGCCCCGTCGCTTGGCCGCTGTTGTACATTGCCCGAGCTTCGGTAGAGATCGTCTGCATATCAAGTCGTATTCCATTTTTCTCACCCAACAAATCGAGATCATCAAATAAGAAACCACCCGTATCGTATTATATAAAATCCTTTCGCTTACATCATCTGAATGTCACTCACTCTATCATTTACAAGTACGGCTTGGATTAATGAATAAGACATGATAATGTTGGAGTAGATATGTATTATATATGAGGAGTTTAAGTGTGTGAACTGATCAGGAACAAATGATTGTCACTTAAAATATGAGACGATAATTAAATATTCTTCTTTGGAGTTGTTCAAGCTAAGTACCTCGCCGATGCGAAACCAGAGGTCGGCGTTGAACGTAGCGGCGGTATGAATGACTTGGGGAAAGCTGGTGGCAGAGGTAATGGCGCCACGGTCGAAGTGCATCCCTCTCCCCGCAGACGCAACGCCGTGGAGCGACTCGGACCACCAGTCGTAGCGCGGGATCCCCAGCCGGGGGATGGCCGGGGTCTGATCCACCAACTGGGAGATCTTCTCGTCCAGTGTGAGGTGGGAGATGAGGTCGTCCACCCTGCGGCCAATGGGCAGGTGCTTGTTGCAGAAGGCGTAGCCGCTTGTGGATCGGGCGCAGGAATATGGAGGCAGGCCAGCCGAGGTGGCAGAGTGAAAGAAGAACAAGGGTGTGGCGATTACATAAGGAAGGAGGAGAAGGAGGTGGCAATGGCTGCTTACTTCCACCATGGTGTTGTTGCCTTTGCTCTCCCTCCTCTTCCTCTGTTTTGTCAATGAGATATTGAACACGAGATGCACGGATGTAAAAGCAAGCTTTGTAAATAACAATAATATTGCAGTTGCCATTAGTTTGCAAAATGAGCAATAATTACAAATACTCTTGTCACTATAGATTTTTTGTCCCATAATGAATAATACAACAATACTTATAGTTAATATGCTCCATAAAAATAAAATTTATGTCAAATCTAATCTTATCAATAAAAGAAAAAATTCAATGCTGACTTGAAATTAAAAGTAGAAAAATCAACGAAAAAAATCTTTAAAATATATCTTACAGAGGATCATAGAGTTTGAAATTTGTTAACTTTAATTTTTTTAAAAAAATAATAAATATTTTTTTATGATAGAAGGTTGCATGTGCGAACCCGACTAATTTCAATTTTAAAGTGTTTATTTATCTTTAAAAAATATAATAATAAATTAAATAATTATAATTCACCTTTTTTTATTTAAATAGGATATCTTTAAAGTCAATCATGTTATATTTTTAAGATCTATTTAATTATTTTGAAAAAATATACTAATAATTAAATAATTATAATTCACTGTTTTATTTAAATAATATATATCTTTAAAGTTAATAACACTTTATCTTTAAAATATTAAATTATTATAATCTCTCTTATTATTTAATTAAATTATATATACATTATATAAATAATTAAAATTTCTCGTACATGGCACGCATGACACCTTGCCTTGTAAAATTAAAAGCTTTTCTAATAGCATCTATAATTTGAGCGTCAATTTAAGTTCACCGTTAATAGTAACACTTCCAAATTAATTAGATAGCAATTTTTATTTACTCGTAATAGCTGATTATTAGGTTTGATGTTTTAATTTTGGAAGCACTGCTTTAAATATGCGGTGAATGGAATAATAGACATGTCACATGGGTGAGGCATGGGACATGCATGGCATAACTGGCTGTTCTTTCGGAAAATCTTACATTTCTAGTTAATTTACATGCCTTGTGAAGTGTTGTTGAGGTTGATTGTTCATCGGCTTTAAATGCTCTGATTTTAATGAACCTGTCGCACACGTCAGAGCTTGACTGCACTTCAACTTCGTCGGCATACTACTGTTCTATGAACTAAAAGGATTGTACCATGGACAATAGTGTAAAACTCGGCCGAATCTGAAATCGTCCAAACAAAAACGAGCTTTTGTATGGCTTGTAGTTAGGGTGGTGCTATCTCGGATCACTTCTGCCGACAACACAATCATATGCTCCAAACCTATTCTCCTGTGTGTAATAAATAAGGTTAGGAGGAAAACTTTATTAAAATGGGATAATAAGGTTTTCCTTAAAATCATACAAAAAATTGGCCGAATTAAGCCGATTCTAATCCATTCACGAGCCCAGCCGATTTTGATTCCAAACCAGGATCGGTTCTGCCCTTCTCTCATGATCGCCACAAAATCACTAACAATTTTTTGATGTACAACTTAATATTTTATTCTTATGTATTTATTTATTTTTTGTTGCATTTTATGGATATTTTATGTTTGGAATAAATTTTGTTGATGTAATATCAAAATACTAGGTTAAAATGTTTATGATGATAAATATAAGCAATTTGTTACTTTTATATTTTTTGTGAAAAATTAAATTCACGAAACGTGTAGGGTGTGCATAAAAAAGAATAAAAATTGTAAGGGACCTAAGATTTAACTTGCACAAAGATGTTTTAGTGATACTATATTTTTGATGCATTTGTGATTTATATGATTGTTAAAATTTAATTTAACTTCTAAAGTCTTTTATATCTGAAGTAAACTTTCATTTTGTGTTATAAAATTATGAAATTGGTGATCAAGTTATATTTGTTACATGGATGATAAAAATATGAGGCCAATTTTTATAAATTCAAGTGAACCAATTATTGTTCAATTTTTTATAAATCCGTTTGATTCAATAACTTATTTCTGATCTTATTCAATGTCCTATTTCAAGTTCTAAAACTATATCATGGACTTGCTTGCGGAGATATCTCGAGGGGACCTTGTGGCAAGAGAAAGCCAAACACACTTGTTATCTGTATCATTATTATATTACATGCCCGTCCATCTAAATACATTAGATTTCAGATTTTCTTATTCCCTCGTACGAATGAATATCTGCATTCCACGGTCATTAGCCTTTGTTGAATTTATTAATTATCATGATATCTTTAGTAGGTAGATTAAATTTAAATTTGAAAATAAAGCAGCCAGTTATCAATGAGCGCAACTAACTTATCTTCTCTTCCACTTTAAACAGAAGTTGTTGTAAGTCTTTTGTCAATTTCTTTGACTCTTGGCTCTGACGGTAATTTAACTTATGAATCAAAAGTAATTTTTTAGTGATTTTATTTTGATCGAAAGACGAATTAAGATATGTATTTGATCCTTTATTTAATATTGATCGTTGGACCTGTGTGATATTAATTATAACTGACAAGTCGTGATTATATTTACAAGTAAATTCATTATATTATGGATTTGTATATTCCTATTTGGATCATCTCTATCGGGCGACCATTTATCAAGTTACAAATTACACAGTTTCAAGTGTTGAACTTCATTGTCTGCAGACTATTGCATTGCGGAACTGAAATGAAAGAGATCAGATTTCGTCCATGACACCTCAATCGTACGAAGACAAAGAGAAGCCAGAAGCTAAAGCAGGAATTTTTTTCCTTAAAAAAATCCATTTTTTAGAAGAGGAAAATGAAATCGGAAAGGGAATCAAACTAATTTGCATAAAACAAAGGTCACATGCGTGGTATATTATGTGGACCATGTACTGGTCCCTTGCCTCCTGCAGACCTGCGCAGAACCATTATCTTTCCTGAAAGCATTCACGAGCCGTCGGTGTCTTTCTTTCTTCTTTCACTCTTTTTCTGCCCGACAGCAAATTTTTGTTTGGTAGTCTGATAACGTCTTACTGCCGCTTTTAAATCTCCGTTCTTAGGGAATCATGAACGTTATTTTCTTTGTCCTTCTAATTCAGCAATTCAATACAGCTCATATCTCGATCTAAAGTCGAAAAGCTAGGGTAGATTGTCAATTTGATCATCACACATCATAGCCATTATACCATGATCATATTATATTGAAGGTTTATACCTTGTAGACCATTGGATTACACATTGGGGTCGGTTCTAATGTTGGAATTCCTGGGATTCCTCAATTGATGGTTTGCAACTAGGGGTGCTAATTGAGCGAGCGAGCCGAGCTCGACTATGTGTTCGAACTCAGCTCGAATAGTTCGAAACTCGTTCGAACTCGACTCGAGATCGAACGATTTTTGAACATATACGTTCGAGTTCGCACTCAAATATCTTTTATGTGTTCGAGCTCGACTCGTGCTCGAATACACTTAAACTGTTTAATTTTTCGAGCCGAACCCGGCTCGTTCATTTTTCGAGCTCGAACCGGCTCGTTCGTAAGCTTGAAACCGGCTTCGACTAAAAGTCAAAATCCTTCACCTGAAAAAAAATACACTCAATGTGGATTGAACCCACAACTCAAAGTCACCAACTTGAATACTTACCATCTCAACTATCTCAACTTCTTTGTTATTATATTGTGTGTATATATATATATATAATAAATAAATAAATATAATATAATATAATATAAAACTATATTATTATATTATTTAATCGAGTCGAGTTCGAGTCGAGCTACGAGTCGAATCGAGTCTGAGTTCGAGTTATAAATCGAGTCAGAGTCGAACACGACCTTGCTCAAGCTCGGCTCGTAAGATTTGAGTTCGAGCTCGAGCATTTAAATGTCGAGTTTCGAGTCGAGTCAGCCGAGCCGAACGCTAAATGCTCACGAGCTGGCTCGCCTCAATTAGCAACCCTACTTGCAACTTGATACTCATAAACTACTGTCAAGCACTTAATTAGCAGCTAAAATGGGAAGCTGTCTGACATGTAAATTTGGTGTACATGGGTTGTAATCAATGTTGCAAAAATCCGTCGTCTATTCAGAATCGGCCGATTAAAATCGGATCAGTTGATTTTCGATTCAAAAAATAACTTGAATTGGTCTTCATGCGAATCGGTCTGTAAATTGGCCGATTTGAATCAATTTCGATCGATTCGAGCCGATTTGAAATCGGCCCAAATCGACCGATTTCGGACGACGATGGGGTAGGGGGAGGACGGGGCTGCGACTGGGTGACAGGGGGCTGGATAGGGGGCGCGAGGGAGAAGATCTGGAGGGGTGGGGCAGGGTGGCGGGGCGGGGCGGCTGTGGATGACCAGGCCGACGTGGTGGAGACAGGGATGTGAGCAGTAGATGACCGGGCCGACGCAGAAGGGGGTGGCGGTGCGGGGCAGGGCAGCAAGGGGGCGAGGCGCGCAGGGGCTAGGCGGGGCGGGGCGGGGCCAGCGGCGGCAGGGAGGGACGGGACGGGGCTAGCCCCCCTAAAAGGAAGGAGGGCGGTGGGTGTAAGAGAGAAAAGGGAAAGAAATAAAAAAATAGTCAGTGGCCGATTAGAGGTAAAAATAATAACTAATTTTAAATAATTCATAAAAAATCTAAAAAATATAAAAAAATATCATAAAAAATAATACGTACCATAATATTAAAATGATATATTTTATAACCAATAATATATCAATTTTGACTAAATTAAAATTTTTTATAAGATCGATTTGGACGGATTCAACTAAACTGATTTAAACCAATTCGATCCAATTTAATAACTCCTTCGAAAACCGATTCTGGATCTGATTTTTACAACCCGGTTCTAGTTAGGGCCGGCGTGTTGATGGACGTTCGGTCATTAAAATTATTTTGTCGTTGTTTCATGTTTTGGAATAAGGCCTCCAAGTGTAAAGATTGAGACTTGGGATTATTCGATTGAGATGAAGGCAAGTCACTTCAAAGCTCCATTGTGAGGTATCGACTAACGATCGAGGGGACATTCTTGGTTTCTTCTTACTATAATTGTTTTTTGCTTATTCTTTAGTAATTGCTCATGTTCCAGCTCAAACATTTATGTTTACTTTTATGACTTATTAATTTAGAGTAAGTTGGAGTTGGACAATAAAGTATCTCTATGTATTTTAAATATAACAATTTATGTGGTTCATATTGGATTTTGGACGTACTTAATACATACGTACGTTGATAATTATTCATTACATGCTATCATTAAGACTGTTTTAAACTAAAATTGGTATATCACTTATTTTCTAATTTATGACTTTGTAAATTTGAAACAAAGGTAGATAATAAGAAGTCGTTTTAGAGTCATATAAAGTCTATAAAAAGGTCATGGTCCTCACATTATCATTTTGATATTCATTGTCAACAAAAAGAGAAGCTAGAGATCAGTCCTCTCTTAAAGATTTTACGCATCAATTTATCAATTTGGAAGATTAAATTTGTTCCTCTAGCTTCAGGTAAGCAACTATACATTTTGAGAAGGTTTATATACGCTAATGCGAGTATATATTTCTCTCTGATAATTTGATATTATGATCATTATTGATAAAATTTTACCTATTTTAGGTTATTATTATTTTATAAATGACAATAAAATCAGGTGTAACTTTCTCATCTACCACTAAAAAATTCAAATTACCCCTAAAAATATCAGGAGCCAAAAGACGACTCGTATATAGACTACAATTAATCATATGGCCTTAAGCTAGAGTTTAGTTCCAGCGGTGTGTGTTTGCATGGTCTTTGAAACATGAAGAACTCATCCCTGTAATGAAATGGAAGAGAATGGCCTGAAAATTATAACAAAAACGTAGTTGGAGACGAGAAAAAACCACGAAACAATGTAGCATGGCCCATAAACTAAATATCTTCTATTTTAGGCCCACTCTTGTCCGGCCCGTCACCAGATTTACAATTGCCCAATAAGTTGATCGGGTCCCACACATCCACCCGCCAAGTCAACGACACGTCGGATCTGATTTCAACCGTAGAAGGCCAATTGGACCGGTTCCATTCCACCACTTCACCTTCTTTTAGAAAGCCCGACTGAAATGACATAAATACCCTTAGACGAAACCGCTTCCCGAGAACTCCCAGCCTCCTTTGTCGGGGACGGGGTAGCCGTTGAAAGTTGGGGGTAATTTCGTCCAAATCCCCAAATCCTGCTACGTTCCAACCCCTGACAGGCTTTCACCCCATCAGAGTTGCAGAGATTTGAAGAGACAAAACAGAAAAAGAAAAAAGAAAAAGAGGGAATGAGATGGAGAATGAAGTGAAACAAGATCATTTTATTTATTTATTTTTCTTTTTTGATTTTGTGATCTAAATTCTGAATTCTCCCCCTCCGCACACACGGACACAATACTCGAGATAGTGTTTTGCTGACTACACTCTTGCAAGATTCCTGTCCGGCTTTACCTGCTGTCTTCCTCCCTCTTATTATTAGCCCATCCCCACCTCACCACTCGTTTGTTTCTTTGTCTTTGCTGCATTTTCACTCTTTTTGGGTTGAAAACTTGAATCATGCCTTGAAAACAGCTTGCTCTGGGGGCCGGCCCGATCATTTTGTTCGGTGCGGGGGCGTTTTACTTAGACTGTTACCTTCAATAGCGTTATTATTGCTGCATCTGGGATTTTGGCTGTTCTTCCGTTCTGCCCTCTTTCTTCTGCATCTGGGTGTGGGTTTTGCTGAGTTTTTGTGGCAGCGGCGGAAAGGCGATCTCTTTGATGGAAGTTTGCAGGCTCTTTCTTTGGCTTTGTGGGTTGTGGAGGAGGTGACTATGGGGAGGATGTCTGGTATTGCTTGAGCTGTTGAAGAAGAAAGTGGATTTTATTCCGCGTTTTGACTGCATTGTGATGCTCTCTGTGTCCGATGAGGGATGCCTAGACCTTGGAAGAGTTAATGTGCATGCCGAAGAGCTAGATTGTAGTAGCAGTGCTCACTGGCATTTTGCTCGATGGCCTTTATTTGATAGAAGGTGGATCTGTTTGGAAGGGTAGTTTTAGCAGTTTTAGCTTCGTAAAGAAAAAAATGGGTTGTAGCAACTCGAAAAGTGAAAAGAACGAAGCTTTGCTGCTATGCAGAGCTCGGAAGAGGTTCATCAGGCAAGCCATCGACTCGAGGCACATCCTTTCTGCTGCCCACCTCGCGTACACTCAATCCCTTCGTAGTCTCGGTTTGGCTCTGCGTCGATTCGCAGAAGCAGAGGTGGCGGTCGAGTCGTCCTTGTCTACCTTTGCTGCTGACAAAACCCCTTCCCATTCTTCCTACCCTTCTCCCTCTCCATCGCACAATGCCGAGCTGGTCGACTCCCCAATGCGCGAAGAGTTCCACACTCCGCCGCCTGTGTCCACCATTAGCTATATGAGATCGGAAGGGCCTACAGCTGTGACAGTGAGGATCAGTCCTTCGTTCGGCCATTTTGCCGACGATGACGCTATGAGCTTCCCTGTGCGGCCGCCACCTCCTCCGCCGTATATGGATGCAGATTCTTCTTGGGATTATTTTAGTCCCATTGGTTCCACAGATCGTGAGTTCAATCAGAATTTTGACAATTTGATGAATCTGAAACAATTTAGGGAGTATGGGCTTGATGATGTGGAGGAAGCAAAGCAATGCCTGAAAGTTGATACTGAAAAATCGCAAGTTGTTACGGAAAGTTTGGGGGATTCTTCTGTTAACAGGCCTGTTGAAGCTCTGGCAGTGGCTAACTCGGCTGAGAAATGTAGGCCAATTTCAAGGAAGGGAATTCGCCCAAGAATGAAATATGTGCACAGAGGGAGGACCCATCGGAGTTTATTACTCACCGGGCAAAGGACTTCTTGTCAAGTATGAAGGATATCGAGCATCGATTTTTAGAGCATCTGAATCTGGTAGGGAGGTTTCAAGAATGCTTGAGGCGAACAGAATTCAACCAAACTCCTTTGAGCCTAGAGGTATTGATCTATGCAGTATGGTTATGTGTTCTTTTTTTTAACGTAATCCAGTTAAATTTTTCAATGAGAAGGCACATTGTTAGATTATTGTTTCACTATTTATTGAAGGTAAATTCACTGTCTCTTAATGCTGGCCTTCCAATGTTTCGGCTTTGCAGGGAGATCTCCTGTATCACTATTTCGTTCTGCCTGCCACATGGCATGTTGCTATGGAGAGACTGCTTATTTCCCAGGTGAGTCTCTTTTTGTAGCAAGTTTTACTGTCAATATTGTTGTAACCCTATTTGGTAACAAAAATTAGAAGTTTGGTAATATGTGTGGTCTTGACAACATTGCTCGTAACTTCGTGACCACATTGCAAGTATGCGATTTATTTGGTGCATGCTGCATTGATCCAGCTTCATACTGGGCATTTTTGATCAATTAAGGTTCGACTTCACCTGATTGCTGATGCTATCTGGGCCGCACTTTAATTTAGAATTATACGCAACTTCATATTGAATCATTTTGAAATGTCTCTCAATTGTTAGTCAAGGTGATTTGGAGCAATTATGCATCTGACGCAAACTTGTTTACTGTATAAGATTGGTTAAAACTTCAGGGAATTGTAGTTTGTCACGGATGAAATGCTGACTAAAAGTTGATTAATTATTTTTATAGAACCTTTTAAATTGAAGCTGCTAGAATTTTCTGCATGGCTGTAGCACCTTGTGGCATAGCCGCCTTGTTAGCTTAGTCTGTCTGCTTCTTTGTTTCATGTCCCAGATTAAGCAAGTAAGCTGTCAATATGTTGTCTGTGCGTGTTGTTGTGTTTGTGAATAGAAGTATTCTACTGTGTGAATTAGAATTTTTGGATTATTTCATTTTACTGAGAAAATCTTACATGATCGTGGACCATGTAGGAACCCCCAAAATGGGACAAAGGCAATTGCTTTGCTAAGGTCAATGTCTTACCAGTCCTCGTCATCTAAGAAACCTCTTACATCAGCAGTAAGAGATGATGTGGATGACAGTGGTAGTGATTTTATTGAAGAATTTTGCATGATTTCTGGTAGCCATTCCTCTACACTGGATAGATTGTTTGCATGGGAAAGGAAACTTTTTGATGAAGTGAAGGTATTAACATTGTAGTTAACTTTCTTCCGTTGAGAACTTTTCAGAAAACATTTTGCTTCTCAGAAAATAAAAACTCTTTTGACAATAGTTGCATGCGCTCTGTTTTTAAAAACACAGTTTGGTGTAGTAGTAAGTACTAACTATTGTACTAATGCTATAAGAATCCCGTGTGTATGATTGTATTGTTAATTTTGTATTCATGGTATGATTCATATGCTCTTGGGTCTGCTTTTTGTGCATATATTACATCTGTTTTGTTCTTTCTTATATTGTCACAGTTTTATTGCAATTATTATTTGAGCTAAATCTGTTTGGCTTTTGCACAATTTTCATATTTGTAAAGTGTTTTCATCAACACCATCATCCAGTATATCCCAAATGACTGGTATCTGGGCAAATAACTAGTGGTGGGGAGATGTCTCATTTTCCACCTTCTCTTGATCTCGGATAGTATCTATATTGATTCATACTTCTTATCAGTACGGTCTTTCAAGTTCTTTTGATCCTCAAAGTGTATTTACATCTTTGTGGACACTTTTAGTGCCCTTTATACACGACCAAACATGCTCACAGCTGACTTTATTACAACCTTGTTGTATTTGCGGACACTCATTATACCTCTGGCCATGTACTGTGCGAGGATAAGGTATTCAGTGATGTGTGGTTTCAAGTGGTAGTTTATGTAATGATTTTTGGAATTGATTATTGTATTCTTCAGATCAAACAAACTTCTCACACTGAATGTTTGTTCTTGAAGGTTGTTTAAAGGATAAAGAGATACTATAGATGAAATGCTTGTAAAAGTATATTGTGGTTAGAATGATTTGGAGCCCTCTGTGCAAAGTTTTGGGGATATAAATAGCAGTTCTGCTGATGCATTTGATTTATGTACATTATTTAGGCAAGCGAAAGCATACAGAGAGAATATAGTAGGAAATGCGACTTGCTAAGACATCAATTTGCGAAGGACTTCAAAACTCATCTAATAGATAAAACCCGTGCTGCTGTAAAGGATCTTCATTCACAACTATGCGTAGCCATTCAAGCTGTTGATTCAATCTCAAAGAGAATTGAGAAGTTAAGGGATGATGAATTGCTGCCGCAACTTTTAGAGCTGGTACAAGGGTGAGTCTCTGCTGCTTCCTTCTAAGTAGGCTCTTTAATTGTTCTATAAGAATTGCTTTTCTGTACTTCTATATGTCTCACCTATAGGGTTCTAAGTAAGTTTCCTATATGCTTCCTAGATGTAGTTGGATAATGTTGTGGTTGAGTTTCTGTTTATCATTTTCAAGTTTGTCAGGCAACATAAGCAAATAGGATCTAACAGGAGTAGTGCAGGTTAGTGGTCTGATCATATGTAATGCAAGGGTAGCAAATAGGATCTAATAGGAGTAAGACTGAGTGTAAGCTGCCTATTTTGTATTAATTAATTTATTTATTTTTCTTCCTTTCTTTGAAATGAAGTGTTAGAAATCTTAGAGTAAGATCTATGAGATTTATTTTGAGGTTTCTCAAAGATGAAATGATTTTTTTTGATATATTTTTTCATAGATTTTTTTTGTACGCTATGAATTCAAAATTTTGGAAAAAGAATTGCTGGAGATTTGTTGTCACATTTTTTTCTTATTTCTAGGTTAATCCGCATGTGGAAATCCATACTGGAATGTCATCATGCTCAATACATCACTATTACACTAGCCTACCATGCAAGGAGCTCCAAATCATCAAGCAAAAGCAATTCTACCCAGGAAGTTTTGTTACAATTACAGCATGAGATAACATCTTTTGACTCTAGCTTCTCTTGTTGGTTTGAAGCTTTCAAGTCTTATATTGAAGCTCTCAACGGCTGGCTTCAAAATTGCATTACACAGCCTCAAGAACGTTCTCGTAAGAGAGCTGCTTTTTCTCCCGTCGAGCTCTTGCTTCTCCTATATTTGTTCTATGTCGTGATTGGTTGGCTTCAGTTCAAGCTTTACCTCATAAAGAGCTATCCGAAGCAATCAGGAATATGCTGCCAGAATTGAGTGGTATAAAAGTTGAAGCCCAAAAGAAAGAAAAGCAAAAAGATTTAGACAATGGTGGTGAAGCTGGAGGCAGAGAGGAAAATGAAAAGGGTGACAAAGCTTTCAATCAATTGCAATCTACCTTGACTCATGCTTTTGACTTGCTAACCAAGTTTGCCGAGGCATCTCTTAAAATGTATGAAGACGTCCGGAAGGGAACAGAGGCTGCTCAACTTGCATACACAAATTGCAAAACAAGGTAGTACTTACATCATATTTATGTTGACATGCATGTACATGGTATGGGTAGCATGCAAAAATTTTACTTGAACTCTCAGGTCAATGATATTTCTTACGAGTCCAAAGATCCCGGGATGAAAAGCTAATTACTGTCTGATTCAATTGATTCTTTAATGCATATGCATTTGTGTTTTACAGGGACTTTTGGAACTAGGAAATGATTTAATAGATCGGGCATATCATCGCCGTCTTGTTCTTTACTTATGTGCCTATTTGATAATCTATGAGTTTATGACGAAACTGAGTACTGAAAACCCTAGCGGCAAAATGGGCAAGTGTTTGATGGCCTTGTTATTTGTATAATGATGATCATGGAAATAGATTCTTTAAGCTCCTGAGAATGCAACCAAGGAAATATTGTACACCCGTGAAACATTTGAATTAGAGGCTAATTGAAAAAATTAACACAATCAACGTCTTTACTTTGACCTCATTGTTTCTTGGTAATGATCTTGAAGTTCGGAAAACCAGTGCAACTCAATTGACTGATTCGATTATTGATTGCTATTTAGCATCTCAACCGGTTCTCCTTTACAACAATATTATTATACATGACAATGAGATTCCCAAACTTTATAGGAAGGCATTAACATCTTTAGAACAATCGGCCAGTATTTAAATTTTTTCGCTGGTACTATAAACTGGAAATTGTGTAAGTTCTCCGTATTACTCGGTCGAGAGTATTGGCAAATGTTTTTCTTACCTGCAATGTCTTAGAACTCAACATGTCGTGTATAATGTATGTACGGATCTGGATGAATAGCAATGGGCGCGTAACTTCATCTTGATTATCTAACCCATCTATCAACTCCTTTGCTACATTCTTAACTTGAAAGCTCAGATACTCTGTAAGTTTATGAATTGCCTGGAAATTTCCATATACAAACAATCGCTTCTCAGGACTACCATTAGGGAGAACAGCATAGTAGGCAACTAAAACTGTCAAACATCTTCCAAATAAAAAAAGAAGATAACCTTTTAAAGAGCTAATTCAAGCAATACCTTAGCTTTGTTGGGGGCTACAAAGTCCACATTTCTATATGTACCAATGTCATTCCAGATTCGATCTAGCGCTTAAAGATCGCAAAGAAGCTTCAAAACTTTGGAGTATTTGCATCAGGGCAACTGCATTCATACCTCAAACATTAGAGCTATAACCAACAATTGTATGCATATGTGATGATAAATAAACAAGGTGAAGTGACCAACCTCTCTACGGCCTCTATGAACTTGGAAAGAATGACCGACTCAATGTGAGATTCGGCCAGAGTCAACAAATGGTTCAAGCATCTATTCCACCCATTGAACTTACCAAGATTCTTTGCATGTTCACGGAGGCGCAATGCAGCAGTATGAAGCAATCGAGACGTTCGGTACTGTAATGCAGAGATAAAGATGGATTTCAGGCGGACAAAAACAAATGATATAAGCTTGGAATTTAGGATCTCGAAGATGACCTTCACCCTCCCACCTAACAGTTACTGGATTTGGTTGTGAAAGATGTGCGTCCATAGATTCCCTAAGGTAGTTCCACGTGACTGCTAGAGTCTCACCTCGAAAATTTTCCAGGTAGCGTTTCAGGAGGTCACCCGCAAACTACAATACAAACCAGATGAACTTTATCATAAAGCAGAACGTGGGGGATGTCGGCAAGTCAGAACTCGACCAACAGTCACCTGCTGCAAAAGAACAGTGTTGTCTCCCTCAAAAGTCTGAAATATGTCATGGTCATTTCTGAGACTTCCAAATCTATTCACCGCAGAATAGCCATGGCCTCCGCAAGCTTCGCGGCATATGCTGATCGATTTGGCCGTACACGAAGTGATATAGGCCTTTAGACCGGAAGCCAAAATATGAACATCTCCTGCCATTTCTTCATCACGACACCTCTTCATGTCAGAGTATCTTTCAAGTAAGTACTTCACAGCAAAATGAAAGGCATAGGTTGAAGCAAGCATGGGCATCAGTTTGTGCTGTTAAGATTGGTAATCCAAGATGGTTACTTCAGGTCCCTTGGGAGGTCCAAACTGTTGGCGAATCAATGAATACTTAACTGCAATCGTCACCACACCTTTAAGAATCCCCCAACGTCGCAGCAAGCCTTTTTTATGGTAGAAAGGCTGCTGGTGTACTTCCCATCTCGTGAAACATCTCCAAAGCGGTTGAGGAGGTTGTAACGGGGAATTCTCACATTGTCAAATTGCACGTGTTAATATGTGTAATTGTATTAATGATATGTAGTCCATTGTCACACTCAAAATACTAAAAAAATTTCAGAATATTAACAGAGGTGGCTGTTAGTTGTTCATGGAGATTGAAGAGTCTCAAAGCTTCTCGGAATATTAACAGAAGTGACTGTTAGTTGTTCTATGGAGATTGAATAGTCTCAAAGCTTCTCTATAAATTGAGTTTTATTTATCTCATTCTATGAAGGACAAGACAAGCAGAAGAAAAAACAAGAAAAAAGAGATAAAGAGAGATATAGAGATAAAAGAAGAGGGAAAAATATTCATGAGTTTATCTTATACGAAGTATTGACAGAGAGTAAAATCTTGTAATCTCAATAGTATAGGGTGCATGAGTAATTTTCGTGTATATCTCTATATATATTTAATGACTGTAATCTTTGGTTGAAGTAGTGAATTGTTTGTTGTTGCCTGTGGTTTTTGACTGAATTGTTTGTTGTTGCCCGTGGTTTTGACTCTCGATTGAAGGAGGGTTTTTCACGTTAAATCTCTGCTCTTTTGTAGTTTTGTTTTATCTTATTTCTCAGGTCTTATTTTCCCATTACTTTTATTTGTTGTGGTTGATCTCTAATTTTGTGGATTTTTCTCAACAATTGGCGCCGTCTGTGGTTGATCGTTGTGTAGATCCACGTCTTCCTACTAAAATCATCAATGAAGGTAACAGGTTTAAGACTGAAATATTTTCTGTCAGATAATGGTGGAGAATATTGCAATAAGGTGTTTGACTCCTATTGTGAACAATGGGGAATTAAAAGGATCAAGACAGTGCC
Organism: Piper betle; assembly: GCA_033002965.1. Lineage (NCBI taxonomy): Eukaryota > Viridiplantae > Streptophyta > Magnoliopsida > Piperales > Piperaceae > Piper > Piper betle. The sequence goes on along the minus strand of JAURVB010014186.1, from coordinate 112,432 downwards.
AAGGACACCACAAGAGATAGTTGTTGCTCCTGAACCAAGGAGGAGCACAAAAATTAGAAAACCTACTCCAGAAATTTAATTGTACAACATGTTTTATATACTGATGCAGGAGAACTAGAGGCCTATGATGAAGCCATGAGTGATAAAGCTCATCTTAAGTGATAAAGCTCATCTTAAGTGGGAGTTGGTCATGAAAGATGAGATGTCATCGTTGGAGAAGAATCATACATGGGAGTTGGTGAAGTTGCTGCCAAAAAAGAGAGTTCTACAAAACAAGTAAATCACAAAGGTATAAGGCAAGACTTGTGGTGAAAGGTTTTGGTCAAAAAGAAGGGATTGATTTTCATGATATATTTGTACCTATTGTAAAAATGACTTCTATTAGAATTATTTTGAGTATTGTGGCTCTAAAGGGGTTAGAATTATCTTGAGTATTGTGGCTGTAAAGGGGTTGTATTTAGAGTAGCTTGATGTAAATACAGCTTTTCTTCAGGGTGATTTAGAGGAGCAGATCTATATGGAACAACCAAAAGGATTTGAAGTCAAAGGTAAAGAAAATATGATGTGCAAATTGAAGAGGAGTCTATATGGACTCAAACAAGCACCAAGACAGTGGTATTTGAAATTTGAGAAGTTTATGTTTGATAATGGATTTGCTAGGAGCAATTCAGACCACTGTGTATATCTACAAAAGTTTAATGATGGGGATTATATTATTTTAACTTTGTATGTAGATGACAATGCTTGTTGCAAGGACTTATGGAGAAAATTGTTAGTCTCAAGATGAGGTTAGCCAAGAGTTTTTCCATGAAGGATTTGGGTGAAGCAAAACAACTTCTTGGGATGCAAATTACCCAGAGACAAGAAGAACAAGAAGTTGTGGTTATCTCAAGAAGGGTATGGAGAGATTCAACATGAATGAATCCAAGCCGGTGACTACTACTTTGGGTAGTTTCCAATTGTCCAAAGAACAAGGTGCTAGGAGTGAGGAGGATAAAGCTCACATGAAAAAGGTGCCTTATGCTTCAACTATTGGAAGTCTTCTGTATGCTATGGGATATTGCACATGTAGTGGGAGTAGTGAGCAGATTCATGATGAACCCAGCAAAAAAACACTGGAGGCAGTAAAATGGATTTTCAAGTACTTGAAAGGAACTTCTAATTATTGTTTGTGTTTTGGGGGTGATAATATTGATGTGTAAGGTTATGTGGACTCGGACCATGCTGGAAATGGAGGCAATGGCAGGAGTATATCCGGATACATCTTTATAGTTGGTGGAACCGCGGTGAGTTGGGTTTCCAAATTGCAAAAGATAGTTGCTCTGTCTTCAACTGAGGCTGAATATGTGGCTGCTACAGAAGCTAGCAAGGAATATATTTGGATTAAAACTTGAATGAATGAGTTAGGTTTTAATGGGGTTGATTGCAGGTTATACAGTGATAGTCAAAGTGCAATCCATTTAGCTAAGAACTCGACATTTCATTCTAGGACCAAATGTAAAACCCGCGACTCGAGTCAGGGTTTTATAATTGTTAGCCGGTCGGTTTGACCGTAGTTTGAGTCGGTTCAGCTTTCAGAACACGTGTGCGGGGCCGAGGCCGACCGTGCGCACGTGCTATGAGGGTTTATGTATACCCAAGTATCGATGATAGCGTCAGATACGCATCAGCAGACTGAGTTATCAGTAGATATGAGAGTATACAGTTGATGATTTTATTTTATTTTTATGTTGTGACCGTAGAATTAGTTTAGGCCGAATAACGCATTAGGACGCGTTAGATGGTATTCGGGTGGGTTATTAGTTATACGACATGTCATTTGGATGTTGTGATATTTTGTTTGAGTTTATGGGATTTTTCCCAATTTTTCTGGATTTTTCTGGGATTTATTCCGAGTCCGTTATCATTCTTGACTCGAGCCCGTGTCGAGTCAAGTTTTATTTACAACTTTGCCATCGCCCTACACACCTCATCTTCCTCCCCAAACCCCCACCCGTGTTTCATCACCGCCGCCGCCCTTCGGATTTTGCCGCCGCCACCGACGCCGGATCGCCGCCGGTCGACGCCGCCCAGCCCGGCCGTGCCGTCGCCTCGCCGCCTCGACCACGCCCGGCCACCGTCCGGCCGTCGCAACGCCGGAAATCGCCCTCGATTTCCCGCCGATCCCGACGCGATTCCGCCGCCGTCTGCGCCGGACCGCCGCCGCCGTGACGTCGGAGTTCCTCCCCTCGACCTCCCCTACCTTTCCCCTCTGCTTAGAGCCGCCGTCGAGGGTCGGCCGTGGGTCTGATCGGAGCGGCCGACCGCCCCGACCGCACTCGACGCCGCCGTTGGTGGCCATCGCCGCCGCGGCTGCCTTCGTCGTCACCACCATTGGGTTCAGCTCACCGAGGCGGTGCTAACCCCTACCTCCGATTGCCTCGCCGGAGCAGTCACCGGAAAACCACCGGAGCTGCCGGAAACCGCCGGCATAGTCGCCGGAAAATCGCCGCCTTCGTCCGTCGGCACCGATTTCAGCGCCGATCGCGAGGTGGTTCTTCCTTCTTATTTTTAGAATTATTACATACTTATTGTGGTCATAGTAGCATATTAGAATTAATTTTATTAACTTCATGCTTTTAGTTTAATTAATCATGATTATGATAAACATGTGATGATTAGGGTAAATTGTGTTGTATGATGTGAATGCTTAGTAATGAAATTGTTAGCAAACCATTGAATAGTTAATTAAATGCTTGTTAACTAGTTAATTCATGAATATGTATGAATTAGGTTTTGCATGCTAACATTATGAAATTGTTAGTAAACTATTGTATAGTTAATTAAATGCTTGTTAACTAGTTAATTTATGAATATGTATGAATTAGGTTTTGCATGCTAACATTAAGTTAAACAGATTAAATTGATTAAACCATTGTCACCTAATTAGAATAGGTATGCTTTGAAATTGGAATTAAAAGTGCTAGGTAATAAGTAACATATGAAATGATAAAATTATTAACTTGCTTGACAATTAGAGATGTAGGGAAATTGTCGAAATAATTATCATGTTTGATTAGATGATTGTATGCATGTGGATATATTAGTTATATAGGTGTGCATCATATATGTATGGGCGTTAGTAAATAGTTATGTTCATGTAGGTTCGTTGCAGGAGCTCGCCGTCTAGGCACGAGACTGCGCTTGGAGCTTCTGACAGGTCCGTTAGGACACGCTTCTCAGGTTTTATCGCTCCATTCTATCGGTGATTTGATTTATTGATCGTAGGACGTGTCAGGTGGATGATTTATTGGACCCCACCTAACACGGGTCACCTGGTCGATGTTTTTCGGAATTAATAACCCTCGAGGATGAGATCCCTCGAGTTTGTTTTCGAAAAATAAGATCCACCTCAAGTTGCCTTCGGGCCTATTATAATAAATCCCGACCCAGCCCTATAAATAGTTTTATCGAGTTTTCAGTGAGACAAGAGAAGATGAGTCGACTGCACGTACCATGAGCGGATGCCGTGCCAGTCAAAGCGGGCTCTGGATTAGTGCCAGCGGACTGTTCCATTCCCGAGGGATCCTGACAACTCCGCGTTTGAGTTCCTCACACCCGGAGGACGTGGAGGTTTACGGGTACTGTTTAGTACAGCGCATGTCCGGACTTGTGGTTCAAAGGGTACTAAAGGCGACTGCCTGAGAGTGCTCGGTCTACGTGCTCAAGGCCAGGAGTAATATGGAGGTTCGGAGAGGGCTTAGGATAAAAGTTTTACGTGAAGTACTGAAAAAGAAGTGTCGTGAGCGGCACAGTACCAGATAGATTGGGATGCTGTTGAGTCAGCTGCTCGACGGCTCCTTTAGTAGTTGCCCTTATGAGAGTTCTTGAGGAAGATATATATGATGGTTTGTTTTCCATGAGAGTTTGCTCTCATGTTCCAGTTTGATATTAGTTATTTCCGGACCAGTGACACCCGTTGCTGACGTTTTTCTACTATATGTAGGTGAGGATGATGATTGGTGTATGCCGGCCTCGACGAAGGAGTAGCGCTTGCATTGCACACACATACCTGGTGCCGCGCCGACTTTTGCGTAAGATGTGATGTGATTGGCTTTTGTAGTAGATTTACATATTGGTATTTATGCATGTGTTTGTGAGGCTTGTATGCCTTGTTTTAGAAATGCGTGGGAATGTTTTGAGAAAGACTTTAATGATGTGCTATGTTGAAATGAAAAGGAATCAAATGAGCTGAGTATGAGATTGTAGGTGGGCTAGACCCAATTACAGTATGTTTGGATGTTTGAAGTCTAGTGTGATATAAATTGTTGTTTTATATATATATTTATTGTGCCGTATTTTAACAGGTTATCCCCTTATTGCACTTTTAGGGGAGGCTCTGTCCGTTTTATTCCGGGTTTTATGAATTTTATTGCTGTTTTAATTATTTTGGTGTGCGATGATTATCATGACATTCACGTAGTATCCTGTTAGGGTTTTGCATCTCATCCATATATTGTTTGCGCATTAGCGGCGTGCTCCATCTTGAGACGTCGAGAGGGTTATATCGTAGCCGTTTAGGTTTTGGGTCAGCCAACTTAATCGGTTTACGAGTAGTTCGATCCTTTGTAACAGTTCTGGTCCAGGTTGAGAGTAAACCGGATTGGGGTGTTACACCAAACATATTCGATTAAGGTATCATTTTATCAGATATTTGTTAGAAGAATGTAAATTGAAGTTGGAGAAGATAGATGGAAAAAATAATTCGGCGGATATGTTGACTAAACTGGTGGATGGAAAAAGTTGAGTTTTTGCTCAACTTTGGTGAACTTACACTAACATACAGGTGGACTTATGCAACAAATAAGTGGAGGAAGAGTATGAACAAGTGGAGGAAGAGTTTGGACTGGTGTGTTCCAATCGGACTCCAAGTGGGAGATTATTAATATGTATAATTGTATTAATGATATGTAGCTCATTGTCATACTCAGAATATTAAAGAAATCTTGGAATATTAACAGAGGTGGTTGTTAGCTGTTCATGGAGATTGAAAGATCTCAAAGCTTCTCGGAATATTAACAGAGGTGACTATTAGTTGTTCTATGGAGATTGAAGGGTCTCAAAGCTTCTCTATAAATTGAGTTTTATTTATCTCATTCTAACAAGGGCAAGACAAGCAGAAGAAAAGACAAGAAAAAGAGAGATAGAGAGAGATATAGAGATAAAAGAAGAGGGAAAAATATTCATGAGTTTATCTTATACAGAGTATTGAGAGATAGTGAAATCTTGTAATCTCAATAGTATAGGGTGCGTGTAAAACCCGTGACTCGAGTCAGAGTTTTACGGGAGTGAACCAGTCGGTTCAACCGTTGGTTCGAGTCGAGTCAGCTTCATGGACTGCGAGCTGAGTTGAGGCCAGCTGTGAGTTATGAGCGATGAGGGTCATGTATGCTCAAGTGTACGATGATAACGCCTGAAAGATAATGAAAAATAGGTTATCAAGTATATGGAGGTATGCAGTATTGATTGTTATTTTTATTTTATCGCAGAATAGTTTTAGGCCGAATAACGCATTAGGACGCGTTGGATTATATTCGGGTGGGTTATTAGTTATAGAGCATGTCATTTGGATGTTGTTGTGTTTGTTTAATTTTATGGAATTTTTCCATATTTTTCTAGATTTTTTTAGAATTTATTACGAACTAGTTATTATTTTGACTCGAGTAGGAATCGAGTCAATACTTAATTACGAAACTGCCATTGGAGTATTACACTTCCTTTCCCGACACCTTCCTCACCCCAAACCCTTGCCGCCGCCACTGCCGTGTGCTGCTGCCACCGCCGTCGACGCCGCACTGCCGCCGAGCAACGCCGCCCCGCCCCGCCGTGCAGTCGCCGTGCTGCCACGACCCACCCCGGCCACCGTCTCGCCGCCACGACGCCGGAATCGCCCCACAAGCCGCGACGCCTCCCTCGTCGATTTGCCGCCGTCCGGGCCGCGCCGCCGCCGCTGTGACCCCGACGACCACCCCCTCGCCGTCGCCGACGTTTCCCCCATCATCCCGACCGCCGTCGAGGCCGGCCGCAGCCCCGATCGGAGCACGCCGCCGCCGCCACCCATTTTCGACGCCGCCGTCGACGGCCATCGCCGCCTCGGCTACCCTGTTTGACACCACCATTGGACCAAGCTCGTCGAGCTGGTGCCGATAGACCCCCTGATTGCCCCATCCCGAATCATCGCCGGAAAACCGCCAGAATCCGCCGGAAAACCGCTGACACTCGCCGGAAAACTGCCGGAACCGCCGGAAAATTGGATTCGTGGGAAATTCGCCGGATCATCCGCCGAACGCACCCGATCCAATCTGATCGGACTTCGGACGCCGCTAGGTGCCGAATTCGAGTTTCGAGCCACGAAACGAAAACCCTAACCGTCGCCGATTTTCGACGACGCGAGGTATAATTTATTTTAACTTAATTATTTGAAAGTATTGCTTATTAGAATTGCATGCTAGGATTGGTGAATTGTGTGTTATAATAATATATATAAATGTAGATTTGATTAAGGATAAATTGTGAAATTTGTTTGATTGAGTGGTGTTAAAAATGGAGGCTAAGAAACTAATTAGGGTAACTAGGTAATGATCATGATCTAATGCAAACTAGCCTAAGTAGACTTGCTAGAATTGATATAGGTTGATGTGTGATGGTTGATGCGTGATTGTGTTGATTGTGTGTGCATGCTATAGGATGTGTGATTCATCATGCGGGCATTAGTTTTTAGCCTGATTGTGTAGGTACGGTGTAGGAGCTCGCCGCCTAGGCGCGTGGACCCGTTTGGAGCTTCTACCAGGTCCGTTTAGGACTCGTTCTCTGTTTTACGCTACTCTATTATATATTTGATTTATCATGTGCAGGACGAGTTAAGTGGCATTTTATCGGATCCCACTTAACTCGGGCCATTTAGCCAACAGTTTTATTTCGGATTAATAACCCTCGAGGATGAGATCCCTCGAGTTTGTTTTCGAACTTCAGATCCAGCTCACGATGCCTTCGGGCCTATTGTATAAATCCCAACCCAGGCCTATATATGTATAGTTTTCGCGTTTTCGGTGAGAGATGGGATGAGGGATACTTGCGGCCACGTCTTCAGATAGGGCGTGTGCTCGGAAGAGCGGGCTCTAGAGCTGGGGAGAACCCACTTCGTTCCCGAAGGATCCGGACAACTCCACCTTTGAGTTCCTCAAACCCAGAGAAGTGTGGAGGTTTACGGGTACTGCAATGCAGCGCATGTCTAGACTTGTGGTTCAAAGGGTACTGAAGGCGACTGCCTGAGAGTGCTCGGCCTTTGTGCTCAAGGCCAGGAGTAATATGGAAGGTGCAGAGGGCGGTAAGGAATGAAATTTGATGCGAGAAGCGATAGAGAAATGGCCAAGGTATGAGAATGAGAAAGAAAGGGGACGCTGTCGACCCGAGGGCGACGCCCGACGGCTCCCGTATGTGCCCTGATGAGAGTTCTTGAGGAAGTATATGGTTTTGATTCAACAGGAGAGTTTGCTCTCCTGTGCCAGATTGATATTAGTTATTTTCCGGGCCGGTAACACTCGTTACTGACGGTTTTTCTATATATATGTAGGTGAGGAATGCGAGCGATGAAAGCTGTCGGGACTGCGGAGGAGCAGCACGGAACCGCGCACACATGTACCTGCCGCGTGTAACGTATGTATAATGATGGTGTGTTATTGTTATGTAAATGATAATTTTGATGTGTTTGCGTGAATGAATTACTTGTTATGAAACGAACTGATAAATATGATTGAGTAGGGAGCCTTGGAGTTCAGACTCGGCTCGGGTAAAAACGAATGAGATAATGATTTAATGTCATGGTAGATTGTTATGTGTTATCGTGTTTTCATAAAATAGTATATATTTTGTTTTGGTTTCTCATTTGTTGTTTTGTCTTATTTTGCTTGTACATCATAGCATGCATGTAGGACCGCGTTAGAACCCAATCGTTCCCATTCATGCATTTCATATTTGCACCTCCATCTTGAGAAGCCGAGAGTAGATCCTGGTCGGCTTAACCGAATCTAGTAGATTAGCGAACGGTTCGGTCGCCGGTGACATTTCCGGGTCGGTTCACGGGTGAGCCGAAACGGGGTGTTACAGTGCGTGAGTAATCTTCTTAGTACATTTCTATATATATTTAATGACTATAATCTTTAGTTAAAGTAGTGAATTATTTGTTGTTGCCCATGGTTTTTGACTCTCGATTGAAGGAGGGTTTTTCATATTAAATCTATGTTCTTTTGTGGTTTTATTTTATCTTATTTTTCAGGTCTTATTTTTCTATTACTTTTGTTCGCTGTAGTTGATCTCTAATTTTGAGGATTTTTCTCAATAATAGGGACCCGTTATCAACCCCGTTGAGACCGATTTCATACCCACAATCTTGTATTTCAATACCAGGAAGAACCTTGTGAGTTTCCAAGTCCCTTATCGGGACAATGAAAGGATGGATGCCCATGTCATTGCTCTCTCCCGAATCCGGATTCGGCAAGACTAACCTAGCAAATACAGTTGCAAATTTTCCATGATATGCAGCGTTGCCAATCCACCATTTAATGGCACCATCATTAGGTGTGTCAATGACGAACTCATCCTTGTCAGGATCGAAGGTTGCCACAGTTTGAAGGGCCTGGACGTTTGAACCTTTTTACAAACAAACAGAGTGCCCATACCAGTTACTCTTCATAGTGAAAATAAAAACAGAACATGACCTATTCACAACAAATGACATAAATAAAACCATCTTGAATTTTCATTGGCTTCCGTCTCTAGCTCAAATAGGCAAATATTAAGCTCAAATCAAAGGAAGCAAGCTTAAAGTGATGAAGCTCTGTCATGGCAAAACAACCAGGATAATCGAGATTGTCAATTTTGTCAAAGTACTTGTCCACATGCTTTTGAGTTCCCAAATTGAGAACCGATCCTCCCCACAAGCTATTGTGAAAAATTAACACCCTCAAAACCATTACATATTCCTCTTATATGATCTTAAGTTTGATAAGTAAAGATTCTAAGTTTCTTACAACAATAAGAAAATCGCATTCAACGTATTCTAATCCAATTTCATCACATTGAAACTACAAAAAGAAATGACCATCGCCGTTCTTCTCGATCGATCAACATACACAGATAAACAACAAAACCATCATATTTTTATCTTGGATCAGATTAAAAAAACTCACATTCTAAATTCTATCTTGCTTACAACAACAAGAAATCGCATTCAAAGATAGTATAATCCGGTTTCTGATCAAACTACATATTAAACAATAAAAAACCAGCATCGACCAGTAAACATCGGCCTGCGAATACAGAGACAAGCAGCAAAACCCATCACCTATATTGAACGCTGAATTTCACGGAGAGAGAGCTTCAATGCCGCCGAGGGCCTCCATGATGGCGAAATACTTGACCGGATCCCCATTGACGAGGCCGAGCGGTCGGAAGCCGGCGTCCTTCACCATGGCCCGCAGCTGCTCGAAGCAGAGCTCCTTGTGTGCGGCGGAGGAGATCTCGATCGGCGTCAAGAGCTCAGGCCGAGACTGGAAGAACTCAAAGATCTGCTCCTGCATCCGCCGGTGCTTCCCCTCATGTACCCCGCCAGCGCCCGCCGGCTCACGTCCAGCTTCGTCCCGGCGCACGCCGTCGGCTCCAAACCCGCCCGCTCCTCCTCCGGAGGCGACGGCGGCGGCCGAAGAGGTGGAGGGAGAGCCACTGGAGACGGAGGAGGGCGGCGCGGCCAGCGTCGTCGGCCATGGCGGGGAGTTGGGCCTGCTGGAGCGACGGGTTCGGAAGGAAGGCGGCTGGGGATAGTGCCATTTCGCGAAGGTGACGTGGAGGGATTTGGTTGGGTGATGGTCCGAGATCTGCGTAAAAGGGGCTAATCGGGAGGGAATAGGGATGGACACGCACGTTTTGGAAGGTGGGGACCTTTTAACGAGATTTGACCTTGTTTTTTTTTTATAATCTTTCAGTCAAGATAATAACTATTAACATAAATGTGATTAAACTTCGGGGGGTGTTTGGTTACACTTTTTTTATCGTTTCTTCGTAAAGATAAAAATAAAAATAAAAAGATAGCGTATAAATGTTTTGGTAGATTATAAATCAAATAAAATTGAAAGAAAAAAAGTACGGCTGACACCTATGTAGATTATATAATTATAATACACCCGGTGATTCACGGATCGGCCGATTTGAATCGGATCAATAACGTGCCAATCCGATTTTGGGGCTAAATTAGTCGGCCCCGAATCGGCATCCAACTTAGCCAATTCACCCCGATTCTGACCGAGTTAAATCTGATTCGGAATCGGCGTAAATCGGAAAGAATCGATTTTTTAAATAAATTACTAATATATCTTAGGTATGATATTTATTAAATTATTTAAGCATGAGTAAAATTAAACATTTGATTTTAAAATGCCCCTTTCTCCCTCCGTCGCAGCTGCTCCTTCTCTCCGGCAGGGCTGGGTGGGGCCGACAGGGGGGATGTTGCCGACTGTGGGAGGCAGGGCTGGGCAGGGATGGGTTAGGACGAGGGTGGCGGGGCGGGGCATAGGCGCAAGGAGGGGGGACTGGGCGGGGTAGGGCCAGCGGGGTGAGGCCGGGCGGTGCAGGGCCGCCAGGGGGAGGCCGGGCAGGGTGCCGGCACTGGCGGTGGGGGTGAAGGAGGGTGACATTTTCGTAATTAAAAATTGACTCGACTCCGACTCCGACTCGAGTCAAAAATAATAATTAATTCTAAATAATTAAAAAATCTTAAAAATATTAAAAAAATATCATAAACTATAATACACATAATAATATCAAAATAACATCAATACCTAACTTTTATATATTTATATAATGAATTGTCAAATTATTATATATGACCGATTAGACCGATTTGGACCGATTCAACTGAACCCATTCACTATCCGATTTAGACCGATTCCGATTCCAACTCTGACTCTTTCGAAAACCGATTCCGATTCCGATGTTTACAACCATGAATAAACAATATCTATTAAAAATTCAAAATTTATTGTAATGAATTGTATTAAATTTAAACCTATAAAAAGTGAATAGATTTTGTGAAAATTGCCAAGCATATAAACAAAAATATAAAAAATGACGACATAGCAACTATTGCGTATTTTAATAGTAGACCGACCTAAAAAATCATTTGAATAGCACGCCTCAAAAACATATTTAGCATTTCATCATTGCTCTCTCCCAATATGAAATTGTCATACCCATATTTTGTTTCCAGACGTACCTATTCAACGTTAAAAGTTGTCTTTAATTAAAATTTAGAGCTTGTGCTACTAGCCCACCGATCGCCGTATATACATCTTAAGTGACTTGGTTTTGGCTCCTCCCATTAGGGGCATTTCTACGGGGAATATCCAAAAAAATCATAAGTTAAAGTAAAGTTAAAAGCTAGAAGAGCCCAACCTCAAATACAAATATCATACTGGAAAAAAACCACATACATATACATGAATATATCCTTAGACCATGTTATATAATCTATCCCCAATTCCCCCCGCTGGCTGCAACAATTATGAATAGGAAATCTTTTAAAATCCCTAGCTGATAATCAATATTTAACGTGACACAGACACAGATGAATAATGAAAATTTTTTTAAAAAATAATTCATCTTATGTGGTGCATCAATAAAGTCGATCGTCTGTGAAAGGAGGAGCAATAAGAAACATGTGGGATGTTTGTTCGTGTTAATTAACCCATTATTTTTGAGCTTAATGTGGGCTTTTTTTTGTTGAAAGATAATGTGGGCTTTTTCATGTACGTCCCATCCCATTTCGCTGGGAAACCGTAAGGATGACTGCTCAAATATCTAGTGCAGTCCCGTGTTCGGAAAAGTAAGGTTTGGTAGGGCCGGACACATACAATCTATTCAAAACTTCGTTGTCAACAGCCAAAGCGTCTTAGTCAATTGAAGGTTTATATTCTCCATGCTCTATGTTTCTCCAAATTGGGCTTGCTTGAAGAGGAAATGCAGGGGTCTTCTTATATTCTAATCCATTAAATTTTGAATGCACGATGAGCTTCAAGTTATTTTGGAAGGAAAAAATAAAAGAAAAGAAAAAGAAAAACGATGGGCACACAATAGATAGATGCCAAATTGCAACTTGGATGTTGGGTCCACACAATGGAAAGCTGGGTGGCACCGACTAGCTAGCCAGGCAACTGTCAGAAGACTGGTACAAGCTCTAAATATAAAAAAAGTTAATATATTTTCAAAAGGCGGAAATAGTGAAAATAAAAATATAATCAACAAATTCTGATTTAATAATTAATTTCCCCCTCCAAAGCAAACATAATTGGAAAAATCCACATGAGATTACATATATATGCTTTTGAGATTGCCTTGAGGTAACAATAAGAATATACATGAGATAAATTATCTTGGGAAACTTTGATATATAACCTAGTGTTATGATGAGAAAGGAGATTTTCTTTTATAATAAAATTTTAATGCCAATGTCGTAATTATTCAACACTTCTAGATGATCGGCTGATATAGGCATAAATCTCATATCCACACATTATATTCCTTTCTGCATTAAGAGTGTTACTTATTCAAAGGAATGCAAGACATATATACCTTTCCTGAAGACATAATAAGTATTCAAATCCCATTATTCTACTATATTAATGGTTAAGATTTAAACTAGAGAAATTTCATCTCCCAAAGAAAATGAATAATCTAACTTGCGTATAGAATATATACACTATTGTCAAGGTAAATAATGACATGGGTCAACATTAGGAAAATGAAATAGCGGTTAATATCAATGGCCGAAGATCAACGTTAAAAGTCTAGGGGAGAGCTTCGTGAATATCATGATCATGAGTACGTAAGAAAGGCTGCCCTTGAACATGTGTTGAAGGATATCCCAAAATCAAGTATTCATGAAGTCTCAAGCCTCTAAGGTCAAGTTCAATACTGCTAGAGCTAGCTTTATACATCGAGAAGGTAGAAAAAACGGGGTAGACAGATTGTGCTGTTTCATTATATCTAAGCCATTGCCGCTATAAGATCACAAAAAGGCCTACAAGTAGCTAAATCAGAAGTATATACCTCTGCGTCAATTACGCATACGAAATATGTCAAGAAGATCCAAACTATACACGGTTGTTTTCTTGTTTTAGGAATGAACATTTAGTAGAGGAGAGGATTTAATATAAGGTGAATGTGTTCCCATTAATAAGTTTGTTTGTTTGTTTGTTTTTTTGGAAAAAATATCATAAATAATCACATTTCAAAGTTTTTGTGAAAAAATAGTTAATTTTATAAAATTATATGATAAATAGTTATTTTTAAAATTTTCATATCAATTATGACCAAATTCTATCATTTTTTAGATAATAACAAAAGTACCTATAAAATTTATTTTTACTAATACTAAAACATATAATAAATAAAACTTATATTTTTTATTAATTATATATATATATATAATAAAAAAAGTAACTAATAAATACTAAATAGAATATAAAACTATATTATTGATTAGCCAAAAAAGTTTAAAAAAATTTTTAATGAATTTTGGACAATTAAAAATAAACTTAAATTTTAGGCAATTAAAAAATAAAATAAAATAAAAGATATATTTTAAAAGTTCAAAATTTTAATTTGAAATTGTCACATTTTATTAAAAAATTAAAATGTTTGTTTTATCCAATATATTTTTATTTTGAATATTTTTTAAGAAATAAAATATCATTCAATATATAAAACCCAGAAAAACATGTTTGAAAAAATTTTAAATTAGATTAATGGTATTTATGTCAATAAGATAAATATTATGTGTAAAATATTCTTAAAATATATGAATTAGTTATATGTGAAACAAAATTTTGAGATCTGGTAATATTTGATATAAATTTAAAATTTTAAATATTTGTGATAAAAAATATTAAAACATAATTATTTATGATATTTTCTCTTTCTTTAAAAAAAACATGTTGTGTGTAATTAGCACTTGACTCAGTACAATACACATACACGGATTAGAGTGATAAAAGTCACAGATAAATAATCAGACCAGCATGAAATTTCTACTCGTATTGCATCTATATATGATGACTTTTCTTTAGTGATGCCCAAGAAAAAAGTTTCCATTGTAGAAGAATAATCAACTATATATACAAGTGTGCAACTATGGATCAAATCTCGTTCAGATTAGAGGAAAACCAGAGAACCATGGTGGATGTGGGCCTGCAGAAAAGAAGCCCTTCCGTTTATCACCCACTTCCTTAACCTTTCCCTTCATATGAAGCCTAAGATTTCTGAAAAAGTTTAGGTGCGCCTATATATTCTTTGAGGCAGCCTTAACCATGAATAATACGAGGGATAAATTGTAAATTAATTTTTAGATATATCATGTTTTTAGTATATAGTCATTGCCATTTTTAATTTAATATCTAGTATTCTTGCTGCATTAATAGTACAGCTGATAAATACCAGCATTATTGACAGCAAACCAACTATTAATGTTTTTTTTTGAAACCCAATTATTAGTGGTTTGAACCGCACATATACGGGCATAGCTAGTAACTGCTAGCTCTCTAACTTATTTTTCTTCCTTTCACACTTGAGGAATTCAACTTCTTATCTCAAGTCTTCTTGAACTCTCAAAATAGATCAAGGGAGCTCCCTTTGGTTGTACGAGTCCCTGTTACTTGTGATGGCGTCCCCACCTTGGGGCAGCAGTCTCTACACAGATGTTGAGCTCATATCTCACAAGAAGCCATCTCTCTCCTCTCTTTTAGAGAAAGATGCTTCTCCCCCTCCCTCACTGTCTTCCTCCCCCAACCCTAATCCTACTCTTCCCTCCCCTATCCTTCTCTCTTCCCCTCTCAAAAATTGCTCGAAACAAAGAAGAGAGTAACTAATTAGAGCTTACAGAGCCGTAGAATCGTAGATTTTGATCAGAAGAAGATCAACCCATTTGCAGTATACACCATCTTCTTTGCTGGCTAGTTTTCTCACTTGATTATCATCCTTCTCAGAGTCATGGAATCTGGAACAAGCGGTAGCATTCAATCTTCCAGCGGCGGCGACGAAGAGTACGACTCCCGCTCCGAACCCATGTCGACGTCGGCCTTCTTCACCCCATCCCACAACGTCCATCCTCCGATCGGCACCCATCACCACCTACCACCACCACTACCACCAGTAGCACCACCGTCCACCTCCCTCTTCGACCCCTTCACCAACTACCTCGACACCTTCTCCCGATTGTCTCCCCCCGTCGTCCCCAACCTTGACATGATGTGGGTCAGGTCAGCCCCTAGCCCTCCTCCTCCTCCCGCCACCGTCCCTCTCAACATGGGCTCATCTTCTTCGTCGCCGGTGGCGTCCGGCGGTGGCGGCTCGTTCCCAACCACGTCCGGGCGCGCCCCCCGCAATCCGAAGAAGCGGTCTCGGGCTTCCCGGAGGGCGCCCACCACCGTCCTCGCCACCGACACCTCCAACTTCAGAGCCATGGTGCAAGAGTTCACCGGGATCCCAGCGCCGCCCTTCGCCGCCGGCCCTCCTTTCTCCCGTTCCCGGCTCGATCTCTTCGGCAACGCCGCCGCAGTCTCCTCCACCCCTCCCTACCTTCTCCGGCCCTCTGCCCACAAGGTCCAGTACCCCTCCTTCTATCCTTCGTCTTCGGTGCTGGATCATGTTCTCTCCTCCTCCACCTCCTCCTTCTCTGCTAGTACCACTAGTCCTATTAATTTCATGCCTGCTTCCAATCTGCCCGACTTAAGGAGTGCAACCATCGCTAGTTCAACCTCTTCAAATGCCTACCAATTACTCACACCCCCAACTAACAACAGTAACATCTCTAGACAACACCAGAACCAGTTGGATGATAGCCAGCAGCTTTTTACGTTCCAATCCCTGCTACAACCACCACCGCTGTCTCCTCCAAAGTACCCATCTTCCAATTTTTTGTCCATCCCTGGCCTAGAGAAGCAACCGCAGGCCGGCAGTGCTGGTTCGAGCTGGAAGACGGGTAGTCTGCTTGTTAGTAACATGCAGTCAGCTGATCAAGGAAGAGAAAGTAGTACTAGTCCATTGATCAGAGACGAGGAAGGAACTAGAGGTAAGTGGTCGGAGACAGCAGTCCTAGGTGGAGGAGATGGAGGGAGTATGAGGCAGAACAATGGCAGTGGCTCTACTCAGATGAACCTCTCGCCCTCTTCCTCGGATTTCCATGCAGAGAAAGGTCCGGAGAATGTGTCGTCGACAAGGGGCGAAGGTATGGTAGACTCCTGGATTTGTTCTTCAGACCAGTAGATCCGCTAGATCTCTTATGCACATTACAATGCATATAGTGAAGATTACATACGTCGAAACCCGTTGTTAATTTGCTCATGTAAATACAATCAGTGCTGATCAATAAGCTAGAAGATCATGATGTGATGATGATGAATAGTTTTTTATCCCAATTCTTGTCAAAACTCAACATGCGTTACTAATCAGCCATTAACAGTGCTGTTCTTGTGCTGCTCATGGTTCCATTGAATCTATGGCATAGTTTTGATGAGGTTGACTATTGCTTAAAGCAGGAATTCGGCGCAGTTTTTAATTACAGGTTTTAACCTTCTAACTTTCATTTGTTTAAAGTTTTGTCTTATATTAGTTCATGGCCACAAATTATCAGCTCTACAATGCTGCTACGGGGTCCTATGTGATATTATATACTTCGTATGACGTATATAGTACTAGACGAGTGATAGAAGGCGTGATTTAAGGAATTCGTAGCCCGCCGAAAATTATAGAAAAAAGTACTCTAACAGTCTAACTGATCCCCTCTACAGTCTTTACTTGTTTTTTTTAATTATCATAAAGCTGTTCATGGCTAAGAAAATATATGTATCCAAACTTAATTAAGCCCATATGCAATGCCCATATATGATTAACAACAGCCGATTTCTTGAGCGGCTCTATAGTTTCAGTCTAATTTATCTTTTTTAGTTCTCAAGTGTACTACATGGTTTTTTTTAATAAGAACAACCTTGCCGAAGGACCCATATAATTAAAACTAAATCTTCAAACTTGTCTCCTACCGAACGTATCAAATCTTGCATTACATAGTTCAGGATTTGTACATTGATCGGAGAGCCTGAGCAAATATATCCGATCCGCTTGAGACGAATAATAGCTTCAAGTGGGTTTAAAATATGCATGGAATTAGGATAATGAGCACATAATTATGAAGTTTTCCGAGTGGGAGAGATTCATTCCAATTTCTACGTGATCATGACCAATCTGTATGTATCACTCCAACTCCAAGCTCATAATGTTGCAGTAATGAAGCTCCAACAACAGAAAGGAATGGACTGAAAGCGAGAAAATGGATCTTGTTCTGAGCATATTTTTGCTATGGGCAATGGGAGCCTCGGTTTTATAGATGGAATGATGGTATTAAAAAAGGGGAATGATTACCGTCGGATTTTTTGAGATTGGGCATAGGTGACTTCGGTGTGACATGTGACATTTTCGAAATCATACTCTGGACCCATGCCAGAGAATAATGTGGTTTTTGCAATGATGCTCCTCTTTGCCTCTCAATACTCACAGAATATGTACTCACAGAACCGCGATCAGGACTTTTAATTAAAGGCCTTTTTTATTTAATTTTATGTATGCGTTCTTAATTTTTCTTGTGAAGAACCCACGGCCAAAAACACATGTATAATATGTACAATATTTCATGTACCAAGACAATTTTAAAGATGTGAATAATATTAATCTCACATGTTTATGTTTTTTTATCGCACCAAAGAGAGCAGAGTCATTATCTAGATTTATATCATCCTATATTTTAGACTTATTTTTCAGAAAAAAAAACATGAGTGTCAGCAATTAAAAATGTTTAGGTTAGCTGTCTGCGGATGGTGTTATATCACTTAAAAATGTTTTTGTATGTTGACCTATATAAACTAACCCAGCATAGAATGCTCACATTTACCATTTACCTAGGCATGCCAAAGTAAGAAAAGTGGTTAAAAAGTTTCCAGTGAAGCGGTCTATCAGATTTGGAAGTTGGAAGTTGGAATTTGGAAGTTGGAAGAACAACTCTTTCCTCTACAGAGGGGCGTCAAGTTCGAAGTCTAAAAGAGTAATAGCCTTTTAGTCTCACCCACCTAAAAGCTTGCACCCAGAATGGGTACAAGCTACATATCTGATCGATTAATTCTTCGTCACAGATATCTATATTCTTCCAGATCCACAGTTCAAAACTTTCATATGCCACCATAATTGATCCATCCTTGAGCTTTCTAAGCAGTTCAATTTCCATGATATATTCTCTGAACCTGTTTACCGATCTGCTTCCAACAACGACGCGCTTTGCGTACAAATATTCTAGGCGGAAAGAAGACCATGTATGCACAGCCTTCTTTATATCCACACATACACATATATATCTATGTGCTATCTACTCCAGACACTAATTTTGACCCATAATATCATCAGAGCTAGATTTTTCCGAGCTAATGGTCAAAAGTTGGCACCAAAGACGAGCTCCTACAGCTCACAGGTGATGGCTAAGTAATTGATTAACATGAACTTTGATTAGCCAAAACAAAAAAGTTAAAGCAGTTTGATGATCGATGACGAATTGGAACCCTCAAAGTCGTGTCCGCCGGACAAGAAGAACATGGACCACTGCATCTATATTAGAGATCTTGTGAGCTATGGAAGACGTAGAGGAGGCAATGAGAGAAGGATTATGATTTATGCGACGGCGATAAGGGATGGAACAAAAGTTAGGCAGTCTGGTTGAAGATTTTGATAAGAGTTGAGATGCGCAGCAACATCAACATTACATGTTGGAGAAGCCTCCTTTTCCACGGAGTAGATCTTATTCGCTCCTCTCCTTCCTTGCACGCATCATACAGAATAGACGATTTATAAACTTTTCAAAACCATCTTATTTGCCCATTAACGAACATGTTGAAGACAAAGTTTTACGTGCATTAAACATGTATATTATGGACAACTATCCACGAGCATTGAATTTAATGATTATGGAGATTCAGATTTTAAAATAATTTTTATTATTAATATTATTTAAAAAACATCAAGGTATTTCATTCAAAATTATAAAAATTCCCACGCGCTAATTTGTAACGGTGAACCATGAGAGTCCTTAACTTTATTTATTTTTTTAGAAATATCTAATTCCCATCATTAAAAGAAAGGATATATATATGTTTTAAGATATATAATAATTATATTGGATATATATACATTTTAAGACATTTAATAATTATATTAATACACCACTTTAACCGAATTTTGAACCTCAGCCGGACGTGAAGAATGAGCTCCTACGTACATGCACAATATTTTTTGTCAAACTTAAAACAAAATGATATTAGTTAATAAATGTAGTGATTAAAATATGGAGAAAACTAATTATTGGCCTAATCAGATGACAAATACCTAATCCTAGATCGTTTAGGTCCTTCTAATCCCTAGAAATGAAAGCTATATATCGACCATGAGAATATTGTGATGATACATTATGATTCTAAGAATACCTGGTCATAAAGAAAAAAAGAGAAAGAAAAACGCCAACCAGTGAAATAAAAATTTTATGGTTGCTTAAAAAAAGAGAGAGATTTTTATGGTTAATGAGGCATGGCTGGATACTTTTTTTGGTTGGCGGGAGCATAAACTCGTGACCTTGGGGCCTGGCTGTAGGTCTACACTTTTAGAACAACAACACGACGGTTGTTAACCAAAGTTAACAACGGAAGTTAACTTCGGTTAACCAGTCTGGGAAAATGACTTCGAGAATGGTCTATTTATTATAATATAAATTAATTGAAATTTTCTCTTTTGTTTTAATAGGAACCTTTGTGTCATTAGTTAAAAATTTTACTACCATTAATAAATAAATTAATATGATGTTTATGACGATATGATTATCAATGATGTCGATCAATTTAATGCTTTCCTCCACTCTTAACTCCTCGAACACATAAAATCAAATTGGCCGTTCAGTTTCATTTCAATTGATAGAGAGCTCATTATGAAGCAATAATCTCAGAAATAAATACAACCACCCATTGCATCTCCTGCTCGTGGATGCCAAAATTTATGGAGACAAGTACAGGTTCATTTATTGATCGAACGATTTCTGGATCTACATATGCTATAGCCCCCCTTCCCCATTTAGTTGTACATCATTGTCTAGGATTCCGTATCAAACTCGGTGTAATATTTATTTAATTAACTTAAATTTCTTTAATTTGTTTAAATCTCTTCAATTAAAAATATTTTAAAATTTAATTATAATAATTAAATTAATCTCCTGGCCTTGTCTGTCTATCTCTCAATTATATTTAACGTTAGGCCTGATGTTGATCAAATTTGATTCATTTAAATCCTAAACTTCTAATCGAGTCTATAATTAGTATCCAACTTCATTCATTCAAATATGAGCAAGCCCCCTCTAACTCAATTTACATTTATAAATATTCTTTCATAGTATAATTGACACTAAAAATTCATTTTTATAAATAAAGATTTTAATATGACATAATTTTGCACATAAAATAATATGTTTGTGCATTAAAGCTTTATTTTCTTATTTAAAATTGGAATTGCTGTTATACTCCTCAATTATTCTACTCAATTCTTTGAGGGTTCGTTTGGTTGGAATGAAAAATAGTCTAAATAAAAAAATAATTTTATAGAAAATGAAAATGAAAATAAAATAAAATAAAATAAAAATTTTAAAGATTTTTTAAATGTTTGGATAGTAGGAATATAAGATAAAAATTAATTTTTTCACATACATGTCTCCAAAAATTTCCCCAAAATTGTTTTGTTATTCAACAAAAAAAGTTATTAAGTAAAATTTTTACATCACTTGTTTTGACTGAAAATAAAATTTTTTTGACTAAATTTTTGGACAACCAAACATAAAGAAATTTTTCATCTCCATATTTGCCATTTCTTTCATATGATTTCAGGATAACCAAACACACTGAAATAAGAACATTTAATAAAAGGAATTTTTAATATAAAATAAAAAGTTTCAATTCAAGTTGAAATGAGCTAATTGTAGAAGCTCAAGCTTGCTTCATTTAACTTCGGCTCAAACTTTAAATCTAACTTTTTTAGCTTAACACCAAGCCAAAGCTTAACCAATCTTTAAACATCCCTAATTGTATTTCATTGTAAGTTGAAATTACAAGACAATTAATTTAAATAATAGCACTTTTTCTTTGAAAAACTTAGCTTTGATTGCTTCTTGCTATCTCTTTCTTTCAAATATGTATGGAACTTTAGAAGTTCGAGTAGTTAGAAAGATGCGAAAAGAGTATAAATTTGTGAGATTGGACAATTCCCAATAATTACCCTCATTCTAAATATAGGTTCACTACTATATTCGATTGTTGAAGACCATAAATCCGGTAGCTATTAATATTTGCGACCTCCAAATCCGATCACAGTAGACAAGGTTGCTTATAAAATTTGCGGCCGAAAAGAAATCCAATCGCAAAAGTATCAACTAGATGCGCTCATTTTAGTTCAGTTTCTAAGTTAGTGACCAAGTTAGGGGTTGCAAAGGCAGATGCAAATTATTTGTCACAAATTTAGTTTCAATTTTAGTTCTTGACTGGTTTCTTTGAGACTGGGTTCCGGTCGCAAAACGGATGCAAATCGGTCGCAACACGATCGCAAAATAACTTGAAAATATTTATAACAACTATTACTTTTTGTTATAAATTATTTGTTTAATAACAAAAGATTATAAAAATATATATGATGACAAAAAAATATATAAAAACATAGAATAGAAGAGAATAGAAGTTAAATGTAAAATATAATAAAATATTCAATGTCATATATGAAAGATAAATCAAATGTCTAATACGAAGAAAACAATATATTTATATCAAGGAGGGATGGGAGGATCATGAGGGGACATATAAGGGTTACAATCACTAGGCCACAACTTTGTTCTCTACATATGGTCATCACATGACGAAGTATACGAGCGTCCAAAGTAGCATTAATGGACTAAGCAAGTCAGTCATCTCTGGTATGAACCTCCTCCCTCAATCGCTACTCTCTCTCGCCATGAAGTCTAGCGGTCTCAGGCCTCAACCTTCGCCTCATCTCCTCCCTTATACTCGTGATCTCTGTCTATCTACCATGCTCACATGTTTCTAAATACTTGAGTCGGTGGAGGAAAGTTTTATCAAGCTGAGGAGTCTAGCTCATCGTACCAGCACTAGACCTAACATCGTCGGCGTGATAAAAAGTGGACCCATGTAACTCGAGACGAAGGTGGCCTACTACCGTCAATGCTGATGCCAATACATAATACTGACCCTTGTTTGGTCCTCCGACCGCATATTGGTATGCTACAGGATCATAGCCAATTGACTAGAATGACCAGTGCCATATATCAACTCTATACGATTTCGGTACCTAGCCAGGAGAAATGTTGTTGATTAGCAGGGATTAGTTAACAATTTTAAAAAAGAAAACATGCACAAATGATATATCATATGATATTGCGTAAGAAGAAGTTTGATATATTTAAAATTTGTTAATGAAATCATTATAAAGTATATAATTTTAAGGAAAATCCAACAGAGTGTTTGCTATAAATAGAACATTAGAAATATTTCGCACTTATACAATAGGGCAAACTATTATTTTTAATGTGATACTTACTTAGACCTTGACCCGTGGTTTAGTGGTTACATGATTTATAATTAAGTTGATAAAAGGTGAGGAGTTTAATTCCCGGTCCAAGTAGTTTGTATGTGTCGAGTGAGTGTGAGTGTGGGGTTTGTGTTAGATTAGTGATTACCTTAAAAAGAAAAATAAATAAATAATTGGTACTTATAAAACCAGTGACTTGAGTCAGTAGTTTTACATTAGCGAACCAATCAGTTTAGCTGTTGGTTTGAGTCGAGTCAGTTTCATGACCCGCGTGATGAGCCAAGACCAACTGTGCATTATGAGCAATAATGGCCAAGTATACCCGAGTATATAATGATAACGTCAGGAAAATTATGATAGCTGTCGGCAGCCATTGCCGCCATCATCCTCACCACCACTGTGGTTGCATTGAGCTTGCTGAGCCCGTGCCGACCTACAGCCCCAATCACCTCCCCACAAAAGTTGCCGAAAAATTGGATTTGCTTTCCCGAATTCATCCAACGAACCTGATTGAACTTCACACGCCACTGGGTACCAAATTCGAGTCCCAAACTATGCGACAAACCCTAATCATCACAGATCGCTGACGACGCAATGTATAATTAACTTCAACCTAATTATTTAAAATTGATAATTATTATCACAACATGCTAGAATTTGATTGATTAGCATAGTAAATTATTTTGATTGTAAATAAAATGAATTTATATGATTTGAATTGTTTTGAAATAAATACTAATGAACTAATTAAGTAAATTAAGTATTAATTGTTAATTAACTGCAAGGTAGCCTAGAAAATTTTGATGTGGATTAATGTGAGTGTTTTGATTGAGTATGTTAGTTAGGATATGTGAATGCATCATAATGGGTGTTAACTTTTAGTTTTGATGTGTAGGTATGGAGTAGGAACTTGTCGCTTAGACGCGTGGATACGATTAGAGTTTTTACTAGGTCCCTTTAGGACTCACTTTTGGTTTGACTCTTTCACTCTATTGTGATTTATTTTAAAAAGTAAGCAGAAGTGTCAAGTGGTGTATTTATCGTATCCCACTCCACACGAGTCATTTAGTCGTATTAATTTCCAAATTAATAACCCTCGAGGATGAGATCTTTCGAGTTTATTTTTGAAAATTCAGATCCAGATCATGATGCCTTCGGGTATGCTTTATTATAATCTTTACCCAAACCTATGTATATATAATTTTCTCGAGTTTTCCTATAAGATGTGAGACAAAGGAAAGTCGACTCACATACACCGCGGGCAAGAACGTGCCAGCCAAAGTGGGCTTTGGATTGGTGAGCGGGTCCTTCCATTCTCGAAGGATCCTGACAAATCCATCGTTGAGCTCCTCAAACTTGGAGAAGTGTGGAGGATTATGGGTAGTGTAATGTAGTGCATGTCTAGACTTGTAGATTCAAAGAGTACCGAAGGGCGTTTGCCTGAGTGTATTCAGCCTCCATGCTCAGGGCTTGGAGTGATACAGAGGATGTAGAGGACTTTAAGATAATTAATCTCGTGCAAGGGATAGTTTGAAAATGTCAATGTATTTAACGAGTTAGAATGGGATGCTGTCGAGCCAAGGCCGACGGTTTTTAATTAGTTCCCTTATGAGAGTTTCTAATGTAGAAGTATATGAATAATTTCATTCAATAAGAGAGTCAACTCTCATGTGCTAGTTTAATTATTAGTTATTTTTGGACTAGTAATACTCGTTACAGACGTTTTTGTATTATATATGTGAGTGAGAACCAGAATGACTAGCTCTATCAAGACTATAGAAGAGCAGCTGATGCACCATATACACATGTTCCTGCCGTATGGAATGAATGACAATGTGGTGTGATGAACTGTTATTAATGGTTATGGATATATATATATATATATATGTGTGTGTGTTAGAACGTTTTATTGCAACAATGTTGTGAGTAAACCATGAAATGTTTTGCATGTGATTATAATTATAAATAGAATTGAACAAGCTGAGCAATGGAGTTCAAACTTGGCTTAGAAGAAAAAAAATGATTATAATGTGAATGTTGTGAGAAAAACATGTTTTGGAAACTTTGTATATTTAATTGTTATGCATGCATATTATTTGTCGTTGACAGGGTAGTCCCTATTGTATCTTTTAGGGAGACCCTGTCTATTTTATTTTTTAGAAAATCGTTATTTTTCGAACTTTTAATGAGTTTGTTTTGTTTTGAATATGAATTGCATATCATAACATTCATCTCGAACCACGATAAAGCCTAAATATCTCATTTATGCATTGAATACTTGCATCATCATTTTGAGACACCGAGGTTAGATCCAAGTCAGTTTAACCGAATTAAGTGGATTAACAAACAGTTTGGTCGCCGGTAGTATTTCCGGTTCGATTCACGGGTGAACCAAATTGGGGTATTAACGTACTGGCCCTATATATAAGTATTTCATTTATTACTGAATAATTTGAATTTTTTATATCCATTTGCTCATTCATGAACTTGAAAAAACTTGGAATATAATGAAAATAACGAAGCATGTTTTTGAAGTGAAAGTAATGATCTAATATATACTGTTGCATGTATGTATTTTTGTCACAATTTGTCCCAAGTGAAATTATTGGGCCTAAAACATCATTACAAAATAGTTAACCTCAATCGAAGATAATCTATTCTAATGTACGTGATCTTATCCTAGCAAATATTATATGGAGGATTAATTTAAGGGTCTTACAATTTTAATTGATGTATAAAACAGTTGCGTGTTTATTGATATGTAATATTTTTATCCAAAAATCATCAAAGCCTCATTGACATACTCATAACATGTTTACAAGGTTGTGAGGAAAAAAATGTCTGACTATATATATATATATATATAGATCAGCTTTTGTCTTTTGTATATTATGAGATTTAGAAGGGAGGTTACTTAGCATTAGCACATGCTGATATTAAAAAATAAATAAATTAGAGTAAATTTAGTGTTTGCATAAAATTATGGTTATACTAAGTAAGATGTCATGTCATGTACAAAAATAAGACTATAATTTTATAAATAGACATTTATTGAATAATAAGATAGAATATGATAATAAAAACTTTAATCAATAATTGAATAAGAAGATAAATTATAATAATTTGATTTATTTTAAATTTGTGTTGTAACTTGATCAGTAAAATTCTCTACTTTTTATTACAGTGCTTTTATTAATAAAATTAGATGTATATTCACACTAAATAAAATGATCAGCAATTTCTCATTGTAGGAGTATCAATACAAGCTTATAATGATTTATTTCAATAAAAAATGTAATTTTGAAAAAAACAAAAAATGGAAAGTTTTTACATCAAATTGAATGTTTCTTCATGGGCAAAGGATAAAATAGTGTGCAGAGCGAAACAAAATAGAACGAAGGGTGATGAGCGAAAAGAAATGACTCAGTTCCCCTCAAATTCTGGGGCAAGATCTCAACAAAATGGAGGAAATGATGAAACATGTCCAACGCAGAGACAAAAGAAGAGGCGTTTAAGGGATTTGCAACGTCCCCAAGAGTCCTGTCTCTCATCATTCATTTCTACCGACCATCCATTTTCATCTTTCCCCCCGTCGTTAAATATGCCTCCCCTGTAAGTCAAACCTTACTTAACTCTCATATGCCTAACATTTATGCTCAGAACCCAATATTTGTAATTCACCCTCCAACACAGGCATGGGCATCCGACGAGGTGGCCATAGATACCTTGTACCAATTGATCAATATCCCATTCAACTTCTAGTTTAAGAGTAAGGTTTTAGGGTTTAGAAATTCAAGCAAATAATTACAAACAATTATTGATGTATGCTATAAATAACGCACCATAGAGAAATATTATGTGATCAAAATGTCTCATCCTGCGTTGAAAATAAAAGAAAAAACAAATATCGCATCCTTGTCTTACAGTAGTTTAGCTTTGTAACATATGCGTTTCCGCTTTCTAAGATTAACGGCATCATGAATTATTTCACAAATTTAAAAAAATGATGGCTATCATGTCCCAAATTCATACACTTATAGATGATCGCATGGAGGCATTTGCAGCACAAGGCGTCAAACCTTCATAAACCCCTTTAAGAACGAGTTAGAAACTAATTTGCCATGCGTTGATAAGATAACCACATTCACTGGAAATATGGTTGGCACTGAGGGCCTAATCTTTGAACTGATTGAATTGTGAAAGGAAGAAAACTAATATTCCAACTCACAACAATTGACCAAATGATTGATATTGAGTAATATCAATATGATCAAGGGACCAAGGCATCTCAGGTTCAATTCATCTCCTGTTTATTTTAAGGAATCCACCACGTATTGATCCAAAATTCCTGTCATACAAACAAAAAAAATCTACTTGTTAATGTCATATATAACATACTGCATGTTATATAAAATATGGCTTCCTCATTTACATAGAATTAAGGCATGTTAATGCGCAGAGGTTCTAGTTTCGCTTTTTACTCGTCCTTTTTTGTCTGTGGTTATAACTTGCTTTAGTCTCTGTCAGTTTTCCAACAAAGAAAAGGCTGGGCAGGAATGCTTTCGGTGGAGAACTTGCCGTCCATTAAGGATACGCTTGCTCCTTCCCACGCTTAAACAAGATGGTTTCAACGAGCTATGCTTGCCCTGCCTCGTCCATCCCTCACCACCATAACCCATTTTCCCCAACAAATTATAGAAAAAATTAGTATTAACTTGTGCTAACACTTATCAAAAAGTTAACAAAGATCCTCGTATTAAAAGGACGGTTAGATGATGAAACCAATTTTATCGAATTGGCAAAAAATATAACTATTTTTATTAAAATATATAAATTACCAAATTTAATCTAATTCGATAAATTTACGTTGTTATATTAGCTTGAGTTAACATTGAGTGATAGCAAAATCTATCAGCTAGTTGTGAAAATTCTCCCACATTAATTAATAAGAGTAAGGAATGCTGAGATCTGTAAAAAATTGTTTGTTAGCCTTTTAAAGTGGTAAATTATTTTGGAAAGAGAAAGGTTTATTTGTTGTTTTGGGAGGCTTCCAAAATGCTGAGTCATTTTAGAATAAGCCCAAGATCCCATCCTCTTGCGATTTTTTACACCATATTCTCACTGTTGTCTACCCTCTCATCTAACCTCACTTATAGGAGTTGATGCTGTCTAGCCAACCGCAATTAAAGTTGATGGGTACCTTTAAACCAATCGAATAGCCCTTTAATTTGGTTCTCTAAAAGCAATTAGATTGCGAGCATCGTCATACCGAGGTCATGGTGACGCAGTGCGAGGCTCGCGTCGTTGGTAATATCGCTCAAGAAGGTTCAATGGTTCGAAGCTTCGGAGGAATGTGGTCGTAAGACTTGATGAACAAAGGCATATTGGATGGTTGAGGACCAACCTCCACTAATGGTGAACTGTGATGATCTCTGTAGACCATAAACCATACTCCCATTTGCCTTGATTTCTGCCGGACCTCCGCTAATGGTGAACTGCGATGATCTCTGTAGACCATAAACCATAAGTCCCATTTTTGCCTTGATTTCTGCCGGCAACGGTTCTCATGGTTTTCTCTTTCCCTTACCTACCTAACTACTCTCTACTTATCCGAGTTCCGACTACTGCTAAAGCTTTGCAGTATGATACCTACTGAAAGCAGGGATTAGTAGCTAGCTTTTACTAATCGCCCAAAACTAGCTCGTAATTCACCCTGGAAACTTGACACCATTCTAATTAAAAGGTTTTGATTTCCTGTTCGAAAAATAATAAGCTCTGCAAGGTTTTACAGCTTTTGTTTGTTATAAGCCACCAATCAGTATCAAGTTTAAAAAATCAAATTATAATGTGTTCTTTTTTTTCCAAGTCAGCAACCCAACCAAAATCTCGTAAATCATAAACATAAACATATATTCCTCGAGTTTAATCTGGACATGTTTATTTAGACTGGGACAGCAATATCAGAAATGTTCAAATGCCAGGACGTGCCACCCGTTCACCAAACAAACCCAATCTAATGTTAGATCGAGAATGACAGCCATTTAGCTTAGACTAAGAGATCCGTGTTGGTTAACAGAGAAGTAAAGGCTCCAACTTCATCATTTGCCAGGCAATTTGGGCTAATGTTTCGTAGCCATCGGGATAATATATATATATATGATTTACACAAAAACTCATATTATAATAAAGAGCATTCATTGTCTTTAATGCTTAAATTGATTCATGTGAAGCTTCGCGCCCGTTCGAGCCCTCACATAGGTATAATTGAAAACTCTCTTTAATTTTTTAAAATTTCCTCTTTAAATGACTTTTTATTTTTAAAAATGGCCATTAGGGTGTCTACCTTCAAATTTTCAAAATTATTAAATTTTAATTAAGTTTAATAATAAATCTTAAGAATTATTTTATTCAATAATGTACTTTTTTATGTATAAATGAGAGAAAATGTAAAATGAAAAGTTGCATAATTCAAATTAATAAGTCATAAATGACTTAATATTAAAATTTTGAAAATGATGAATAATAATTTATTAGGAGGAGATGGTAATAGTTCTTAAAAGAAATGACCTTTGTAAGTTGAAATTCTTACCAATTTGTGTAATAAATACTCTTGTAAAATTTTCAATAGTGAATATTTCATATACCGTTGATATAATACTTAAAAATCTAGTTAGATGCAATTGGACTCGGATTAACTGATCATACCACATATCATTTTAAAATTTGGTATGATCATGATATTTAAAACTATGCTTCCACCCCGCCCCAAGTTTTAGCCTTATCTCTAATTTTTTTAAAAACAATTATTAAATAGATCCAAAATAACGCAAACAAATGCTTTATGCCTTCAATGGTTTTTGCCCTATGCACCTGTTGCACTGAAAATCTTACCCTCTAACAATATCAGTGTGGGTAATTTAACTAGGCAATTTTTTGAAGAAAAAACTAAAATAACTATTAAATTACTAATAACTATCAAGATTGCAAATATATTAAGAGGGCGCTACCCTGCGCCAAAGGCAGAGTAGCGCCCCTGCGCCTACAAATAATCTGGGCCGTCCGATTATGATCGAACGGCCCAGATTTGATACAAAAAAAATTTCCACCACCCCCTTCCTTCGCGGCGGCCGGCTAGGCGGGGGGTGGGCGAGGCGGGGCGAGGGCGGCGTGGGTGGCCGAAGGAGAAGGGGGAGGGCGGTGTCCGGGATCCGGCCACGGCCGACCGGGCAGGGTGTGGCGAGGCGGGGCGAGGGCGGCGTGGGTGGGCGGAGGAGAAGGGGGAGGGCGGCGTCCGGGACTCGGCCGCGGCCGGCCGGGCGGGGGGTGGGCGAGGCGGGGGCGAGGGCGGCGTGGTCGGCGGCGGGTGGGAGGTGGATCCCGCCCCCTTCTCCTCCGCCCACCCACGCCGCCCTCGCCCCGCCTCGCCCACCCCCGCCCGGCCGGCCGCGGCCGGATCCCGGACGCCGCCCTCCCCCTTCTCCTCCACCCACCCACGCCGCCCTCGCCCCGCTCGCCCACCCCTGCTCGGCCGGCCGCGACCAGATCCTGGCCGCCGGCGAAGGAGGGGGGGTGGGGAATTTTTTTTATCAAATCTGGGCCGTTCGATCATAATCGGACGGCCCAGATTATCCTGGCGCAATTAAAGGTTTCCTGCCTCTGGCTAAGGAAACCTTTACCCATATATTAATTATCTTAATGCGATGGTTGGCTGATATATGCTCTTTTCAAGGGCAAACTTCTCATTCATTAGATAGAAAAATCACAAAGATTTCATGATCCGTTGTTGAACCTGTTGTAAGAAACAATGGACGTTAGAAATAGATAAAATAGTTAATTAATTTTTTAAAAATTATTCAAGCAGATGAAAAGGATCAACAAATACAAAAGGGCAGAAGGCGTGGCTGCATCAACTTTTATTTCTCGTTATTAGAATCAAAATCACAGTCATCACTAAACGATCAGCCTTCCCCAATTAGTTCATAACTTTCCCACTCATGTAATTTTTAAACTAAGTTGTCGAGCAAAAATCACAAATATTAATTACAGGAAATATGCTATGCCATGAAGACGAGCTAGGCAGAAATGTACTTTCTGGTCAATAATCAGTGTACATGTCATCAGTGTATTGTTTAAAAATGGCAAAAGACAATAAGTCGGTTGAGAACTGGTCTTACAGCATCAGATAAATGTTAAAAATAATTCATGGATTTTTTGCGATGATGCATTGGCCATCTCCAAATCTTGCTTAAGGTTCTCGTTCACTCCTTTCAGCTTTTTGAGACTAGATTGCTGATGCATTTTGGAAAACAAATAAGAAATTTATCAATAAGAATAAAAAGCCATTACAGATAAAAGCATTACAATAGATATATAAAATCTAAAAATGCATAGCAACCAAAAGACAATATCCAATATTTGCATTCCTATTGAAAGAACATATCCAAAGCAGATTCAAGTAAGTCCAGAGAAACTACTAAATTCAGGCTAAACCACTACTTAACGAGCTTATAATTAGATGGTGTCATAGTTTCTTTTTGTTCTGGTTTTGAAAAAAATATATATCAACATGCACACAATATTTTAGGAGTGCTAAAAGAAGGTAAATGAGATGTCAATAACGCACTAATTTGGCTGCTTTCGCGCACAAGCGCATTCTCTGTGTGAAGGAAAAGAGCTTTCCAATGATGAACAAGATCAGATTCCAGTGTGGATGATTGCTTTAAGTTGTTCACACCGGTAACGGGTTTTACCAACGGTCCATGACCATAAATTCTTTCAATCAAATTCTGAACCTGTTTTATGCTCCTTTTTACTTCTGGAAGAACCCACCAAAAAGTAAGACCAAGAATAAAACAACATTAAACAATTATTGCACATATATTGCGAACACTTAATCCTTACCGGTTAGACGGCCTTTAAAATCTTGATAATGAAGCTCTGACAGCACAGAAGAAGCTGTGGCAAGAGAGCACTAATTAAACATGTTTCAAATAATAGCACATAATTTGAAGCAAACATAATTTTGGCTTAAAATGCAAATAAAATATTACATTAAAAAAGGGGTGAAAAGCCGCATAGGCATTAGAACATGGTTTTGTATATACCTTTTAGACAGATGGAGCAGGAGCAGTTCTTGATGGACTCCAAGCCTATATTTGCAGAATCTAAGCCGTTATCAGCACAGAGTTTATCTTCATCACCTTCGCTTGCCTCTGGCTTCAAAAGACCAAAATTTATAGTCCGACAATCTGGAGCTCTTGACTGAATCAAATCAGTGAACACTTCGTTACATATATCTGCTCCACAGTTCACCGCACTCTCTTGAGAGTCAACGAACTGAAAATTGATATCATTTGAAGTGAGAGATTGGGCAGATGATACTATATTTAAGCCCTCCTCATTTTTGAATGAACCATCAAATCCTAACTTTGCAAGCGAAGGATCAGTTCCGGCAAAATTTTCAATTGAAGGTAGATCAATAGGCTCAGAGCCATCCGTCATAGCAGTAGGCAAGACATCATGAGCTTTTTGGTAGTTTATATGCAGAGAAATACTTACGTTGCAGCTATCTTTTGAGCCATCCCCTCCTGTAGTTCTTGAGGCATAATCATTCTTCACAAAATTCAATGAAATCACGACATCATCAAGTTGAGCAGGAATATGACTAGGGCACGACACCTGCTTCATCTGCGCATCCTCGACTTCATCGCTCGCAAACTCAGCGGCTTGGTGAGGCTGGATAACATGAAATGTACGAAATTCCGCGCAAGTATCATCAGACATTTCTTCAGAAGGCATAGACTTTGGTTGTCCTCCATCTTTCTTCTTAGCATCCAGACCTCTTCTAATTGGTAAAATATCAGTTCCATCAACACCAATTCGAACTCTTTTCTCGTGCTCATTCCCCTTCCCAGATCCAACACAGCCAGAATCAAACTGGGGACCTCGTTTGCCAATCCGATTCGTTACATCCCCCAAAGGAATCCGCACTCCAAGCCACCCACTTGCTGCTCCTTTTCTTGGAAAGACGGAATTCTCCTTCCCCTTACCACCATCCGCATCCAAACAACCCGCAGATTCGCCACTCTGGCTCATGATTCCACAAACCCGCCAACTCTATGCACCACTTCCGTCCGTAAAACCACCGATCGAAAACCGAACACAAACGCATATATTTAATAACAGAAACATATAAAAAAGGCTAGAAGAACCAGGAACCACGATGCAAGGTTCAAAAAATTAAGCGCTTGAACTCAAATGGCTTTGATCAAAGAAGGTACAAATTGAGAAGCGGAAAAAAATCCACGAAAAACACACTGGTAAGAAGAAGGCGGAAGGGAGGAATGCTGACCTCGCACAAGAAGCGGTGATCGGAAATGGTTGACGGCGACGATCGGGGATCAGAGAAAGCGAGAAGAGGGATTGTTCGAGAAGAGGAAGGAGGAGACGTTGGTTTGAATTGCCCGCGCGCGGGCCATTTATGGGCGTGGGCGGGTCTCCTTTGACTTCACCCACCAAATGGGCTGTGTTAGTTGGACCGAACATAATATTTGGGCCTAGTTGGTTCGGTTCGGAAAAATATATAAAATAAATAAATTTGGGCCTGGTCGAGGGCCTAGCAAATAACGGGCTACTATTATCTCTTTATTCATGGTAGCTACTTTCGTCAATTTTGCAGGATACTCAAAACCAGGCCCAAATCTGGTGGTCTTTGGCCCAGCAGCAGAATTGGGCTCGACCACCAGATACCGACTCCCAACGGTTGGCCCATGCAGCACTCTCGTAGGCCCACATCTACATGGGGTGCCGTTGTATACGAGTCCAAAATTCCTGGTGGACCATCAGTAAATTCAGGCATTATTGTTAAAATATGCTATTATTATTATACCGCTTTTTTTTTTTTAATGTTTGCTACATTCTTTTATCCTCTCGCCCCTCGTGCAACCTCACTTTCTTTTTTCTAATAGAAAATTAATAATATCAAAATTCGGGTTACAAAATTCGGCCAATTTCACTTGGAATTGGCCGATTTAAATCAGATCGGAGGCGATCCGCTGCAAAAAACTAGGTAAATTGGTCTTTGGTTCAAATAGGTCCGTAAATCAGCCGATTCAAACTGATTCGAGTCAATTCCGAATCGACCAATTTGAGCTAATTCCAGACGGCGGCAGGGAGAAGGCAGCGATGGGCGACGCGGGTGGGTGGGATGGGCCAGGGCCGGCGAGGAGAGGCCATGCTGGACTGACTGGGCAAGGGCGGCGTCGAGGAGAGAGAAGGGGGAGGGGAAGAAATAATAAGTGGCATTCTCGTAATTAAAAGTTAACTCGATTCCAATTCGAGTCAAAAATAATAACCACCTCCAAATAATTAAAACAAAATCCAAAAAATATGGAAAAATATCATAAAATATAATACACATCATAACATAAAAATGACAATAGAATGATATGTTTTATAACTAATATCCTACCAATTTTGACTAAGTTAAATTTTTTGTCAGAACCAATTTAGATCGATTCTTGACCGATTTGATCTGATTTAGTGATTCCCTCGGAAACCGATTCAAACCCCCATTCCAATTTTTGCAACTAGGATCAAAATCACATGAGTCACAAACTCACGGTCACGATGCTTCCCATGTTTTCTGAACTTCAATGGTCTACCAGCATAAAAATAAATAGCTGTCATATTATCATGAGAAATTCAATGCACCTTAGGTTTAATCATTTTATTTTTGTCGGTAATATGGTTTGTTGGTCATTAGGTTAAATGAAGAGATTTCTAAATTTAAATTAATTATATCCACTAGGTCAGATTCAATTACAAATTGCCTTGGTATCGTGATGTTGATCAGTGATCAAATTTTGCTATATAGGCCCACTGTAGCGACCTTGCCCAAAGTGTAACAGTGGGTTAAAGTTAAAAATATATAGTTCATTCTTACTTATAAATAAATCTTATCTTAGTAGTTATTAGATATGAGACTAGGTTGAAGGATCTCATAATCCACCCACCTTAGAAAATTTTATCCTCAAAATTCCTGTATTTGGCTCATTATTAGCCCTAGATCATGACCTTTTTTAGCTCATAATCGATAACCTAGTCAATATCTCTTGCCCATCTCACCATCTAATATAGAACCCGTAACGACTTGCTTTAACAGATCGAAGGTTACCCAATAATATAGAGGATATAAAAATAAAAATTTAAGCACATGCATCATAATATGACAAATAATTATACTTGAGATATAACATAACGAAAATGATTAAACATGAAATTCAAATATATCTAAGAATTTATTAACCTTAAAATAAATCATGCTATATTGAATATAACATGCAATAATAGCAAAAGCAAATCCCACGGTGTCCAAATCGTTTCTCATAGTCATAATTATAATTCAAATAATATGAAGAAGTCCAATTTGTATTCATCAATTCTTCCAACATGGGTTGGTAAGGGAACAACCAACCACACCCTTAACTATCAGTCTAAAGTTGCTCACTTGCGGTCACAAAATCGCGTTAGTGATAATGACACTAAATTGTATAATTATATGAAACAAGTCAATATATTTCATATCATTATATCATTATTTATCAAGTCTTTTAGTTATTATGAGCTTATGCCAAGATCCAATTACGACAGGAGGGGGCCGCCCCATCTTACTATAATCCCGTGTAGGCACATATATGTTAAGTGGCTCACTACCTGAAGTTACCGATATTTGTCATTTACTTACCCTTTCAGTATCACAAGTGCATAATGAGTTATCTTATGCCATTATGCCCTGTCACTGCTTTCGGCATGTGGGCAGGTATTTTATTTTAAAATAATTTTATGATGTGGCCTCGTATAGGACTGAATCAATTCCTTAACCTCGTTTGCACTCGGTGCATGGTGATTGAATTTGAGCTTAGGTCGACCATGGCTGAAAAAAGAATATACAAAATTTCAAATAATTATACGGACCTCAAAATTAACTGATGCACGAGTAGCAAAAACGGACTCTAATAGAAGGGAAAAACTAGATTAAATCTTACCCAATAATATCTATATAAATGTCATTAATGCAAGATGGAATAATATCACACACCAAGGAAAAACAATAAATTGATAAAAAATGATTAATAATTGATTTATTAACCATGAATTTATTAACATATTAAAGCTTAAACCACTATGGCTACAAAGTGTAAGGAGCACCTATCATGCAACCCAATGCAAAAAATAAAAAAGAACGCTGAGGGTGGAGGGTCGTGCATAGCACAACACCATGCACATGAATAAATTCCTTCCTTCACCCAATAGTGCACAACTAGTAATGCCCATCGAAGTATAATATAATATTATTTACACTTAATGTATTTATTAGTAAAATTTAATAAACATTCATGCCCATCAAAGTATAAATAGATTGAAGGTTCTAATTACCCCATATTACAAACCTTAATTAACCAATTATTAAAATAATCAACTTCACCTATTTTGTGCTTAATTGTTAATTCTTGATTATAGTTTAATAATAATTACATTATAATTAGCTAGTATTATATTGATGGTAAAGGTTAAAATTTTACTTCATTAATTACTTATAACTACCCATGTTTACTTATAAACTTATAATACATTAATCGACTATAAACAATTAATCTATATATAGTAATATCAAACTACCCATGGATTAATAAGGTTTGTATAACTTAACTATGATTATTTATAGGCATAAATTGATTATAAATTTAATCACTATGGCTACAAAGTGTAAGGAGCACCTATCATGCAACCCAATGCAAAAAATAAAAAGAACGCTCGAGGGTGGAGGGTCGTGCATAGCACAACACCATGCACATGAATAAATTCCTTCCTTCACCCAATAGTGCACAACTAGTAATGCCCATCGAAGTATAATATAATATTATTTACACTTAATGTATTTATTAGCACAATTTAATAAACATTCATGCCCATCGAAGTATAAATAGATTGAAGGTTCTAATTACCCCATATTACAAACCTTAATTAACCAATTATTAAAATAATCAACTTCACCTATTTTGTGCTTAATTGTTAATTCTTGATTATAGTTTAATAATAATTACATTATAATTAGCTAGTATTACATTGATGGTAAAGGTTAAAATTTTACTTCATTAATTACTTATAACCACCCATGTTTACTTATAAACTTATAATACATGAATCGACTATAAACAATTAATCTATATATAGTAATATCAAACTACCCATGGATTAATAAGGTTTGTATAACTTAACTATAATTATTTATAGGCATAAATTGATTATAAATTTAATCACTATGGCCACAAAGTGTAAGGAGCACCTATCATGCAACCCAATGCAAAAAATAAAAAAAGAACGGTCAGGGTGGAGGGTCGTGCATAGCACAACACCATGCACATGAATAAATTCCTTCCTTCACCTAATAGTGCACAACTAGTAATGCCCATCGAAGTATAATATAATATTATTTACACTTAATGTATTTATTAGCAAAATTTAATAAACATTCATGCCCATCGAAGTATAAATAGATTGAAGGTTCTAATTACCCTATATTACAAACCTTAATTAACCAATTATTAAAATAATCAACTTCACCTATTTTGTCCTTAATTGTTAATTCTTGATTATAGTTTAATAATAATTACATTATAATTAGCTAGTATTATATTGATGGTAAAGGTTAAAATTTTACTTCATTAATTACTTATAACTACCCATGTTTACTTATAAACTATAATACATTAATCGACTATAAACAATTAATCTATATATAGTAATATCAAACTACCCATGGATTAATAAGGTTTGTATAACTTAACTATGATTATTTATAGGCATAAATTGATTATAAATTTAATCACTATGGCCACAAAGTGTAAGGAAGGTTATCTATAGAAACATTATGAATTAAACTTAAAATATATATAGATGACATGAACAAGAGGAAGGAAGAAGGAAAAGAATAAGGAAGGCGAAAATACTGAAGGAGATGGCAAGAGTAGACACCCAAACCAATAAAATTTCCATCAAATCCTCCAACATCCTAACCTTCCTATCCATACCGAGACCAAGTCCATCCCAAATAAAATAACACAAATATTTTCAGGGTTTTTGCACCCATGTTTGTTTTTCAAGTCAATGCCCATGCCCCTCCCTAGTTGCTCAATAAACAATTGCGTCTAGGGGTGAGCATAGTTCAGTAAAAACCAAAAATTGAATTATCAATTTGGTTCACTAAATAATAATATAATTTCATTAAAGAATAAGACAAGTTTATTTTTTTATAACTTATTATATAATTCTATTATTTGGTTACCAAATCAACCAGACTAAAACATTTCGATTTCATTCAATTTGGTGTTGGGAGTAATTCAATTCGGTGTAGGTTATGAAATATGACCGCTTCGACTGATTTAGTACAGTCAGATCAAATGCTCAATCCTACTTGGGTCAACACAAAACACTCCTAATTGGGTCAATATAATACAATTTAGAAATGATATAGT
This sequence comes from Piper betle, assembly GCA_033002965.1. Classification (NCBI taxonomy): domain Eukaryota; kingdom Viridiplantae; phylum Streptophyta; class Magnoliopsida; order Piperales; family Piperaceae; genus Piper; species Piper betle. Next base: position 74,144 of record JAURVB010014186.1, on the reverse strand, counting down.
AGAACCGTTATTGTGAGAATTAGTAGGAACCGGTCCGATTCGGTTGATTCAACTCGACTCCACTAGAAGTGAGTCAAAATAACATATATAGACCGAATCAGTAGAATTGGTCTTTAAATCCCCCGATTGAAGCCAATTTTGACCAATTCATAAACATTCATGAATCATCATTATTATGAGATTTTATACATTTCAATATTTGATAAGTATACAATAAATAAATATAGGGAAAAAATTATATGAGCTGTGCATTTAATTGGATCCTTTTTAGTGAATCTCATAAAATAATATATATATATATATATATATATGATATAAGATTAGGTATAAGTAGGATATAAAGTTTGTCTTTTTTATATCATTATGACCTATTTTGAAATTTTCAAAGTAACACTAGTTAATAAATATTTTAAAATTAATTTTTATTATAATTATTTTGATTACTAAGATGAAAGAGTTAAAAATATTCGATTGAGTTAAAATTTTATAATTATCTTTATTATTTATTTTCTTATTTATCTATATAGATTTTGAATAGTGAGGCTCATTAAACTTCTATAAATAAATGGCATAGTTTATATAAATTATATGAGGTCTAACTCGTATATATAAAGATCATAAATATATAATATATGTAAAATATAAGAGAAATCCGCTTATAATCTTTTTATTACTCATATTTTTATCTCTATTAATGATATTTAGTACTTCAAAGTTTATAAAATTTACTCAAAAATACTTTATTTTATAATCAACTATAACTTGATAAAAAGATTTATTTCCATATTATTTTAATTTTAATTTTATTATTCTCGATAAATTAATTTTCATATGTGCAATTTTAATAATCTTGCTGATTCAAAATAAGTAATGAACTTATTCGATTCAAATTTTTAAAAATCGGATTCAATTATTGATTCTGAATTTTTACAACAATGACTAGAACAAAGTGAAAAACTCTTTACTTAAAAGCATCCACATTTTTTCCCGAAAGATAAAGCAATTCTAAGTAGTCTGTGTATATATACATACACCGACCCAAATATCGTCAAACAAATTATTCTTGTGATGTTTTAATTTTCCAAGACAAGTCCTCATTCTGACGTTGCGCCTAGCGTGGACCATTACTTCACTAGAAAAATGACAAACTGTGGTTGAAGAATTTTATTTAGTGAAGGAGGACCCGTCCAAGGTTAATGAAACAGGGAATTTAGGAGACATGTACAGAGGCAGTCAGACAGAAACTTGAAAAAAGGGCAAGAATTTGCAGTCATCATGCACTGCAAGATTCTCCCACTTTTTCAGGTTTGATACTCCGACTTGCAGCTGCAAAGACATCACTTACAACATGGTATACTAGAAAGATGTATCCAAACATTCCATCGACATATAGTGCAGAGCAGGAATTAAATGTATAAACTTCACACATTCTTCTGACAAATCAAAGCATGCTTGTTGGATATGATAGTTATTATCCTCTCTGGAACAAGAACTCGAAAATCATAAAAATTATAAGAATCACACCAAATAAGATCATGATCACTTCCAACTCCGGCTTCTCGAGAAAGGTTCTGATCTGCCAACCACCCATGTCTCTTTCGCAATGTCTGTAGACATCTTAAGAAAGTCCGGTGCATAATTCTTCAAAATGAAGTTCTCTTTCTCATCCTTGTCTTCTTTCAACACCATCTCTTGCTGTTTCTTTTCTTCTTCAACCTTTTCTGCTTCTTCTTCTTCTTCTTGGTTCACTTCCAGCCAACTTTTTGCTGGTGCAGACCTACAACGCATAAGAAGCAAGGCGTTTTTAGGAGGAAGAGAGCCTTCGGTGCATGACCCACCTCCAACTTCTTGTTCGTCCTTTGCCACCCCCTTGTGCTGGTTCTCTTGCAGTATCATGAGCCATTTGGAGAAAACGGCGCGAGAATGGTCAGCAGGTTGATGTTCCACGGCATCCTCTTGGTTCTGATGCAGATAATCCTCCTGACCATCTTCACCTTCTTCTTCCTCCTCGTCAATAGAGCTATCCGAATCGCCCACCGCACCGGGAAACGAACTAAAACACTGCATGTTGAAACGCAAGCCCCTCAAACAAGCCATAAAGTTAATGACGTCCTTCTTGAAACCAAGGCCGTGAATCCAGTTGGAGGATCCCTTCCTTGCCTTCTTACCGCCGTGAATCTTCTCAATCTCCTCCATGACAGACTGCCAATTCTTAGTGCAGCTGCCCTGCTTCGACTTGATCTTCACCTGACCGGCGCAGGTGACCTTCGAGGAGGTGGGCTCGGCAATCTCGGCCGCGGCGGGTGGCCTCGACTTTGAACGAAACAGAGGACTGGACTGGCCTCGGTTGGTAGCCTTGGGGTGGTGACGCCGGGAAGACTGATCTGCGGCACCCCTAGCAGGGCTGCAGATTGGCTTGGGCATGAGCGTGAGGTGAGCCCGGGGTGGGAAGCAGACAAGCAAGTCTGCGGCAGCGTTTCCTCTTGGTGCTGGCCTTGCTCTTCCTCTTCCTCTCATACTGTGTGACACCCTTTGTTTCGCCTTCCAATTTCTGCTATGCTTTGTGATTAATCTGTATGTTTGGTCGTTGTTTAAAGACGATCAAAAGGACTACTGTGCCAGCAGTTTATTACCTTTTTTTCTCCGTGCCTTTTGCTTCTCCTCTTTCTATCTCTTCTTTTATATGCGTTTATTTGCATGCGAGCTTCTGGGTCCGGCTGTTTTGGTGTGGTTATTCTATGGTTCATGTCATTGAACAGCAGTAGCTGTAAAGCTAGGCCTAAAGCTTTTCATATACAGTGACCCTAGCTACACATATGTACATACGAAGGAAAATTTCTATAGCACTGTTTGCTTTAAGTATCTTTGTTAGGCCAGTCCAATCATCCAATGCAAGCTATTGATTGTACCCTTGTATTTAGAAAGTTCTAGTAATGATATCTCTGTGATCATAATTTGGATTTGAGGTTTAACATAATATTTATTTGGTGCAAAGCATCTTGCGTTTTAATCAGCTTGTTGATGAAGTTATATGTAAGAAATATGAAATGGGATCACAGAAATTGCGTCTTAAGTGTGACAGCAATAATGGAAGGGAGGGCACGAGAGGCGGGCTCTGCTCCCACTAAGTTCTCTAAAGCGTTTTCTTGCTTTATCGGCTTGTACCTCTTACCATCCAATCAAGAATATAAATATATATATATATAGTATGGATGATAGATGGATGACAATAATAAGACGATCACATGCCACCATTTCATTTCTACTATTGTGGGACTTGAATGTCTTTGCCTTTTTAGATCAGCTTGTGATGGCCATACACCGCAGATGTTGACGCCCAGGTGGTGACTGGTGAAGAAGAGAAGATGATCATCCAAGGCCATAGGCTGCTGCCAGAGAGAAAGCTAATTTAGATCATTTGATAAATTGTCACCGTGAAATCAAACATAAATTTTTATCTCTATGTATAGATGCGAGGACAAAGGAACTAAGAAATCAAAATGGAGATGAGTAACAGGTTTGACCCGGTGATGTGTTGAAAATGACAAGGCCTGGTAGGATCTTGTAATGTTTCTCTTTCACCGGAACAATCAGTATCGGTGTGGCCCTGCTGCTCTGGCAAAGTTCTTCACACAAAGGGGAGATGAACCAAAAGATAAAAGAAGGCTCAGGTTGGACAGCACATGACCAAATGCAGATAAGGGATAGGCGACCAAAGTTGTCGAAAAAAAGGGTAATAAGTGGTGGGTAGTTAGATTGATTTTGGCGCCTAGAGGTTGATTGGAGAATTGAGAACTATCTCACTGCTTCGGTCTTATGTCTCCCCTGCCATTCTCATATACAATCAACTTTGTCTTTGTCGGCAACTTCCTCCTGTTATTGACTTTTGATCCTCGTTTTTACTAACTTAAAGCATCCTCCTTCCACCACCCACTCTCCTCATGGATTGGTTTATGTTTATGGACTTCATCTGAGAAGCTTTGGCTGTTCCACCCCCCAAGTCCGACTCAGACGTGAGTTGGGCCCAAAATTTTTCTATTTATTTGAATTACATCAAAATACTCATACAAACACGACAAATAACCAGAAAAATGCATGAGGTGCATGCAAAACTCTAAACGAGACACTACGTAAATTGTTTATTCTATTTTACATTATAGTGTGACTCATTTATTCATTATTATCTGTGTGTATAATTTATATCAAATATATACTTAAAATTTATAAAAATATAAATAGCAATTGCTTTGGCTTTACTGTGTTGGCATTTCCATCAACTTTGTCGTAGACTTTAGCCTATATTAACCCAATGCATAATCTAGCGCTTTGCCTTAACTTTTTCTTAAGCTTTGTTTGTTTGACATAAAATTCAAGTAAAATGTATGAAAATATTTTAGCTAGTTACGATGTAAAATCTCTTCACACAAAAATTTCCTGCTTTTACTTGTACCTTTTATAAGAAATTGTTGGAGATGAAATTTTCTAGGAGTACATGGTGTGAAATTTTACTTATATCTTATCCTAAAATACTTCAAAAATATATAACCTTTTAGTGAAAGATTAATGTTTTTTACATAAATTAATGTATATAGATTTTATGTATTTTTATTTTTATTTTGTGTTGACCAAACAAAATTTTTTGGTTGACATGAAACTAGTGTAAATAATATGAGAATTTTAAAATAGTCAACTTTACTTGAAGTATTTATATTCAATTATATTCATTGTATTTTATATATAAAATAATACTAAGTTAATTATTTTGTGCATTACTTAAAAGCATGGTTAATACAAGTGGGAGTATAAAATAATTATGATTATTTTAAAGTGGGCCATGGTTAAAAAAAGGATTTTTTTATATGGAAGCACATGGGTGACCTACGTGATGCTAATCATTATTAATTTAAGCATAAAACATATTTTCAATGTACTATTTTTTTATAAATGTGAGATTGGATAACCTGCCCTAAGGCCCAAAAAATATCAATTTGGAATCGGACCGCCTAAATTAAATCATATTTAAAAGATTTTTTAAAAAAACCACCCACCCTAGTGCTTTAGCGGCCAATCTCGGTCAGGCGGCTGGGCCTGGCCGCTCTATGGCAACGCTAAGGAAGAGGGAGGGGGTAGGTGAATTTCTTTTAAAACAATAAGTTCAATATGGGGTCGTCTTTGTAATTAGATGACCCAAATTGATTTGAGGGCAAAAAGAACTTCCTTCCCCCTCAGGTAAACTTTTCTCATTATATATATATATATATATATATATATATATATTATTTTCGATAAAATTGACCATTTAAATTTTGTATGTCATTTATATTTATTATTTTATGCTAATCAAACACAACTTTAGAAATCATTCTTTGAAAAGGATTTTCCCCCTATATTTTACCACTTTGTTTCCTCCCCAACTGTGGATCCAATTTTATTGGATGTCTTTCAAAAAACCCCCTCCTGTTGGTGTAGCTGACCCAAAAGTGTCTTCCAGATTACATATTTTAAGGCTTTAATGATGAAAAATTTTCACTGAAGTCTAAACAATCATATTTTCTGTCAAAAATCATTTAAATATTGATTAATAAAAATATCATTAATATTCTTCTAACAAAAAATATAAAAAAAATTGTCAGCAACAAATTTGTCGATCAACCTCCGCCTCTTCTCGCTCGTGCTAAGCCTAACGAGAAACCACATTCCAAAACACATTAAAAACGGCTCTTTGGGCCTAAAGTCCTAACATACTTAAAATCGCATTCATGGACTCTATTTGAGAGCAGAGGAACCAATGGCAGACGATAAAGACGAGATGGAAGTCAGATTAGTTGCTGAAACGAAGGTTGGCATATCAAATTGAATGAAATTGCTATAGTTAAGCTATGTTTTTTAGATGAATTATATGGACAGGGGTAGTGCCTCTTCTATTGTTTTATAGTTGATACATACATAGTGAGCTTTGTTTGTAATTAGCAATTTTAATAATTAGAGTTAGTAAAAAAATTTAAAAGGAGAAAAAAATGTAAAAATTGGGGAACTTGTATATATACTAGAAGATGTATTGGTTAGAAGAAATGAATGGGCATGTATATACCCCAACCTTTCCTCTCTCGTTTTATCCTCTTCTTCGTATCTTCTCCTCTAATTTTTCGCCGTGTCTAGCCTACAACAATCTTCATTCTTCAATTTCTTCCCCAAATTCTCTATCCGTGAGGAGGACTGTATCATAGTTTCTTCAGAGCAATAATTTATCTATTTGCGTGGTGGCAAGCGTTGTTCCTGCATCACAAGCCAACCTCTGAAGTTAAATTAGTTGGCAAAGTTAGGCAACCTTGTGATCATGACCTCCAATTTGAGTGACTGATTTGGAACTTTACCAATCTGTAGGTTTCATCAAATATGCGACATATTGATGCTAATGGTACTGGATTAAGACCCACTAAAAATATATAAATTCAAATAATACTGGATTAAACTCTATCGTTTTTTATTTATTAGATTTTATATATGTAATAACATTTCACCGTTTATTATAACGGGTCGAAATTTAATGATCTACGACCATAAAGTGTTCACGGTCATCCAACCACTCACATATTTATCGTCCACCAAACTCTAAAACTTGGTGGATATCAAATTTAAATTCTATCAATTGTTGTTATATATATCTGAATTTTATTACATATACTCTTTTAGATAGTTTTAACTCTCGTTTTTATATTATTGTCTTAGAAGTTTAAATTTTCTAAAAGTAACCTGCATACCCTGGTGAAATCTATGATTAATGGACAATATCTTTTTTTTCAAAGAAAATTTTCAAAATTGCAATCATCTGGATCAAAATAAGGTGTTAATTTCAATTAAAATTGAATAACTCTCGTTCAATTTCGACATTTTTACGCCCCAAATCTAATTATTTTATATTTTACTATTTTGCAATGGATGGAAACTCAAATAATATTCTAAAAATATTACCTTTTATTTTGTATTTTAACAATAACTTGAATACCAAAATTTATTCATCTTTTCAATTTTATAAAGTTGAGCGAAAATTATATTTTCTTTTTTCATGACCCACATTGTTGTCCTCACTCAGCAACTCTCCAACCAGAGTATGCCCCATTAGATTATAGATATGAATATGACCTTTGAAAATCCAATACGTATAAAAAATCTAATACATATCGAATCGATACATAACAAATTAATAATAAATATAAGAACAAGATTTTATCAAAATATCAAATGAAATGCCATTTAAATTTAATGTATTGTCTAAACACCAATAGATACGAAGTCAAATTCTATATAGTTGACAAATAGAATAAAAGAGTTAATTTTAAATAGTGTAGCCATTTGTCTTAAAAAATTGAGCTGTCAGGAAAGAAAATCATTCTCCTGTACAAGCAAAATGTAGACAACCATAAGGCAAATATTCAATTGGACACAACGCAGAGAACATTAATATTTCTCTTAGTATGGGGACAAACACGACAGACCAGGGATAAATAGTCCACTCGAGACAATATTAAGTAAATTAATATTTCTCCACCGGATACATACATAAAGCAAATTAAGAATTTTTTGTTTAAGATTTTTTTGGTCATAAATAGTCAATGTAATTTGAACTTTAAACTTCTCACTATATAAATTCTAGATAGTCTAACAAATTATCCCAAAAACTTAAACGGTTAAAAGAAACCGGTACATATTTACTTCAACGCTCCTCGCGTACAACATGAGGCACATTAATATTTCTCCGATCATATATCGCCAAAAAGATTCGAAGCTGAATAAAAACATTTTGCTCTAACACCATGTTAATTTTAAATGGTTTAACCACTTATCCTAAAAATTTGACCAGTTAGAAAAGAAAACCACTAAATGTTTACTTTAACCAAATTTTTTAAAGTTTCGACCATTAAATATTTACTCCAATTATTGGTACCCATGCATCTCACATTTAAAAGCAAAATTATTTTGTAAATAAATTTGATAATAATTAAGATTTACACAATAACTATTTTGTTAAATTTTATGATAATAAACATAATTTTTATTGTATTAATATAAATATAGAGAACTTAATCATATCCAAGGCAAAATAAAAAAGTAGCTTCTTTTTTAAAAAATGACTATTGTGTGTCTTACAATAGTTTAAAAAAATTATAGATGTACAAATGGTAAAAGAATTGATAAGAATCAAGTAAAAATAAAGAAAACAAAAAATAAGGGAAAGAGGAAAGTTATTATCTTTTATTATTATTATTATAAATTTAAAAAAATGATGAAACTCACCTACACTTGGGTGAAAGATGTAGACGGTGATTTGATCGCCTTTGGATTACATATGGATATTTTTAATTTTGCAAATCTTTAAAATGGTAAAAAAAGAAAAAATACTTTGAGGAGATATATCGGATATGTATAGTATCAGCCTTTTCAAAAACAGATACCTATCAATCGTATTGCAATCTGTGTTGACAATACTGAAAATACCATCTCCAAGAGCGTAGAGTTGGTGCGGGTTTTGATTGATATATTTATTTTATTTTATTGTATTGTGATTGATTGAATATCCTATTTTTAATCTGTGCTTACTTCTTGATAGTTCTTTTATTAATAAGAATTTGATTGATTGGCGAGGGGGAATTATGATCAGCTACTTCAGTTTTGTTTTATGAAAGCAGCAAGTCCTTCCTAAATTAGCTTCAACATCCACCTTCGATCCATTGATACATCGAGAGTATGGATAAGTTCCTTGTTTCTCGTATCCATATGAATCAAAACATAGCAAATACCAAGAAATAGAGTGATCGTGATTTGCTAAATTAATCTCATATATGATTAATCTTATTCACTTCAATAACGTATGCTCGGTTATATTTGTAACACCCCGTTCGGCTCACCCGTGAACCGACCCGGAAATGTCACCGGCGACCGAACCGCTCGCTAATCTACTGGGTTCAGTTAAGCCGACCCGAATTTGCCCTCGGTGTCTCAAGATGGAGATGCAAATATGAAATGCATGGATGGGATGCGTGGGTTCTAACGTAGTCCTACATGCATGCTATGATATGCAAGCAAAACAAAACCATAGTAACAGCAAGAAATTTTAATTAAAAATTCATTAATTTTTTACAGAAAAACAGACAGAATCTCCCCTAAAAGTGCAATAGGGGCCAACCTGTCCACAACAAGGGTATATAAATATTTTATCAAAATACGATAAAACATGACAATCTACCGTAGCATTCATCATTATCTCATTTGTTTTCATTTGAGCCAAGTCTGAACTCTAAGGCTTCCTACTCATTCACAATTATCCGTTCGTTTCATAATAAGCAATTCATCAAGACAAAAACATCTTAATTATCATTCACACAGTATTAACACACCATCATTATACATTACACGCGGCAAGTACATGTGTGCAAGGTTCTGTGCTGTTCCTCCGCAGTCCCGACAGCTTTCATCCCTCGCATTTCTCACCTACATATATATAGAAAAACCGTCAGTAACGAGTGTTACCGGCCCGAAAAATAACTAGTATCAAACTGGAACATGAGAGCAAACTCTCATGGAAAGCAAACCATCATATATCTTCCTCAAGAACTCTCATAAGGGCAACTATAGAGGAGCCGTCGAGCAGCTGACTCAACAGCATCCCAATCTATCTGGTACTGTGCCGCTCACGACACTTCTTTTTCAGTACTTCACGTAAAACTTTTATCCTAAGCCCTCTCCGAACCTCTGTATCTCTCCTGGCCTTGAGCACGTAGGCCGAGTACTCTCAAACAGTCGCCTTTAGTACCCTTTGAACCACAAGTCCGGACATGCGCTGTACTAAACAGTACCCGTAAACCTCCACGTCCTCCGGGTGTGAGGAACTCAAACGCGGAGTTGTCAGGATCCCTCGGGAATGGAACAGTCCGCTGGCACTAATCCAGAGCCCGCTTTGACTGGCACGACATCCGCTCATGGTACGTGCAAGTCGATTCATCTCCTCTTGTCTCACTGAAAACTCGATAAAATTATTTATAGGGCTGGGTCGGGATTTATTATAATAGGCCCGAAGGTAACTTGAGGTGGATCTTATTTTCGAAAACAAGCTCGAGGGATCTCATCCTCGAGGGTTATTAATCCAGAAAATTGTTGGCTAAATGGCCCAAGTTAAGTGGGATCCGATAAAACACCACTTAACTCGTCCTGCACATGGTAAATCAAATACACAATAGAGTAGCGTAAAAACAGAGAACGAGTCCTAAACGGACCTGGTAGAAGCTCCAAACGAGTCCACGCGCCTAGGCAGCGAGCTCCTACACCGTACCTACACAATCAAGCTAAAAACTAACGTCCGCATGATGAATCACACATCTTATAGCATGCACACACAATCAACACAATCACACATCAATCATCACACATTCATCCTAAGTCAATTCTAGTGAGTTTTCAATCTACGTCTCATTAAATCAGGGTAATGAATTAGTTTACCTAATTAATTCCTTACTTTTCCATTTGAACACTCATCAATCAACCAATTTCATAATTTTTTATTAAATTACACACAAACATACAGACACATCAAAAATACGAAAATTCATCTAATTATCTAGTCTAGCATGCTTCCCTAATAATTATAAAATTTAAGAGTTTACGTTGAAGTAATTTATACCTCGCGTCGTCGAAAATCGGCAACGGCTAGGGCCATTTCGTGGCTCGAAACTCGAATTCGGCACCTAGCGGCATCCGAAGTCCGATCAGATTGGACCGGGTGCGTTCGGCGGATGATCCGGCAAATTTCCCACGAATCCAATTTTCCGACGGTTCCGGCGGTTTTCCGGCGAGTGTCGGCAGTTTTCCGGCGATTCAGCGTTTTCCGGCGATGATTCGGGACGGGGCAATCAGGGGGTCTATCGGGACCAGCTCGACGAGCTTGGTCCGATGGTGGTGTCAAACAAAGTAGCCGGGGCGGCGATGGCTGTCGACGGTGGCGTCGAGAGTGGGTGGCGGTTGCGGCGTGCTCTGATCGGGGCTGCGGCCGGCCTCGACGGCGGTCGAGATGATGGGGGAAACGTCGGCGACGGCGAGGGGGTGGTTGTCGGGGTCACAGCAGCGGCGGTGCGGCCCGGACGGCGGCGAATCAACGAGGGAGGGCGTCGCGGCTTGTGGGGCGATTCCGGCATCGTGGCGGCGAGACGGTGGCCGGGGTGGGTCGTGGCAGCACGGCGACTGCACGGCGGGGCGGGGCGGCATTGCTCGGCGGCAGTGCAGCGTCGGTGGCGGCGGCGGCAGCACACAGCAGTGGCGGCGGCAAGGGTTTGGGGTGAGGAAGGTGTCGGGAAAGGAAGTGTAATACTCCAATGGCAGTTTTGTAATTACGTATTGACTCGATTCCTACTCGAGTCAAAATAATAACTAGTTCGTAATAAATTCTAAAAAAATCTAGAAAAATATGGAAAAATTTCCATAAAATAAAACAAATACAACAACATCCAAATGACATGCTCTATAACTAATAACCCATCCGAATATAATCCAACGCGTCCTAACGCGTTATTCAGCCTAAAACTATTTCTACGATCAAACATATAAGAAGAAAAAAATACTGTATACTTTCATATATTCTGATAACTCATATCTCACCATCTTCTTGACGTTATCATTATATATTCAGGTACACCTGACTCTCATCGCTTATAATTCACGGCTGGCCTCGACTCAGCACGCGGTTCATGAAACTGACTCGACTCGAACCAACGGTTGAACCGACTGGTTCGGTAACATAAAACCCTGACTCGAGTCACGGGTTTTACAATATTTAGCATGCACTAGAACTGGCATTTCTTCTATATAATTCGTATTTTTTCCCAGTTTTTCTTATTCAGAAGGGGCTCTCCCGCATGCCCTTCTTCCATCTCTACATTGTAGACGTGATCCTGTAATTATTAGTTTATTTATGAGCTTTCAATATTTTTTTCCTATTGTCTTGTCTTAATTATTTTAATGGGATCATTTCTCATTCGTTGTTGTATGTTGTCTGTTTTCATGATCATAGATTGAACTTAGAGGGGATTAGAGCAGTCTTAAGAGTATATCATGGCGCTTCCAATTTACTTTTTAGTGGGAATCCTATACCTGAGTTGCCGGGCATTCCTAGGAGCAGCAGCTGAATATGTGAAGTGCAAAGATCCCAAGCAGCCAACTCCTGAAATTATGAGAGATTATTCAATTGGTGACTAGATCACCACCCTCTACTGGACCTTTTATAATCTAATACCATCACTTCTATAAATGTCACTGACTCTTAACAGCTTCTTGATGATGAACAAAACGATTGCATGTAGCATATAAAAATGCCATTAACAACCTGTATATTGGTTTTATTCGATAGGGAGCCTTTTACGTGCCGGAGGTAGTGTACCAGCCCCCAAAGCCAGTCCTGAGGTGTGGGTGGAAATGGTGAATAACTTCCAAAATGGTAGTCTTTCCAACCGCTTGGGCATCCCTATGATCTATGGAATAGCAACCATTTTCCCCCACAATGTGGGTCTTGGAGTCACAAGGAAATCACTCTACTCTGCTTCGAGGGACAAAGTTAAAATCTGGACTTCTTTTTGGTAACTCAACATTGTTAACTTCTCAATAATTTATTCAAAATGTTTATATATGGACCCAGAGCTTGTGAAGAAGATTGGAGCTGCAACTGCTCTTGAAGTTAGGGCTTCTGGCATTACCTACGCTTTTGCTCCGTGCATTGCGGTAAAGATACTTTAATTACCTTGGCTTCCCTCTAATCTTAACTATTGTATATCCTGCTTTTGCTTTGTCAACCTTGCTGAATTTCGTTTATGTTTTTTGCTTGGTACTGATAAATTTGCTAAATATGAGCTCTATATCCATTGACAGAGCAGAGATCCAAGATGGGGAAGGTGCTATGAGAGGTACAGCGAGGATACCAATATTGTCCAACAAATGACAGAGCTCATCCCTGGCTTGCAAGGAGACGTCCCTGCTGGATATCGCAAGGGTGTTCCCTATGTTGGTGGAAAGTAAGTGAAGCATGCATGATCAAGAATAGCTTTGCCATTTTATTTATATGTTTTTTCGATGCAATTCTAATATAAAAATAAAGAACCACCAATCAGCGACACAAAACTCATTGATTTTGACCATATCACGTGTTGATTAATCATGGATATAGGACTAAGGTGGCTGTTTGTGCCAAGCATTTTGTGGGTGATGGTGGAACACACAATGGGATCAACGTGAACAACACCATTATCGAGGGTGTTTATACAGTTATGGTCTCGTACTCTAGCTGGAATGGAAAGAAGATGCATGCCAACCAAGACCTTGTCACGGGCTTCCTCAAGAAGCAGCTTGGTTGCAAGGTATATTTGATCTCATTCTACAATGTGCCATCTATCAATGATCACATAAACATTTTTTTATGAAATATTTAGTTTGGGGTTTAATTTTCAACAATGGACTCGTGTAATCTGCAGGGATTTGTGATCTCTGATTGGCAAGGTATTGACAAGATCACTTACCCAATGGGAGCAAACTATACTTAATCTGTTCAAGCTGGAGTTGATGCCGGTATTAACATGGTAGGTATCGTCACTAATACATCTTTCAATATTGTGTAAATTACAGATTATATCTCAAATGATTAACATGTGGTTACTTGATCACTCATCAGTCATCAATACCTTTGCATGCAGATCATGGTTCCGTATAACTACACCACTTTCATTAATGATCTCACTCTGCTTGTGAATAGCAATATTATCCCCATGAGCCGTATCGATTATACTGTGAGCAGGATCCTTAGTGTCAAATTCGCAATGGGATTGTTTAAGAACCCCTTGACCGACTACACCTTGGCTAACCGTGTTGGAAGCCAGGTGAAAGCTATTTACATAATATGCTCATTGCCCAAAGAACTAGGATCCAGGATAGTCCTACATCCTATTCATTTTTTTACGAAAGTATGTCATAAAAATATTCTGCATGGGATCTCATCAACAGGAGCACAAAGAGCTGGCAAGAGAAGCCGTCCGCAAGTCACCAGTGCTGTCGAGGGATGGAAATTCAACCAACGAGCCGATGCTGCCCCTTCCCAAGAAAGCATCGAAGATCTTGGTCGCCAGCAGCCATGCCCACAACCTTGGCTACCAATGCGGTGGGCGGACACTTGAATGGCAAGGAGTGAAAGGAAACAACCTCACCAAAGGTACACAATACGGTTCCCTATTAATTCATTACCCTCATTTGTACTTAGAGAACATAAAGGGATCCTTGCATGCATTTTTCATGACTCAGTTACTAACATGCCTACGTACTTATAGGAACTACTATCGATGAAGCAATCAAGGCAACAGTAGACCCTTCAACATGGGTTGAGTATGATAAACAACCAACCAAAGATGCTGTCTAGGCCAATGACATCTCTTATGCCGTTGTAGTTGTCGGTGAGCCACCCTATGCCGAGACGGCCGGCGATAGCACCAACCTAACCATCTCCTACCCAGGACCGGAGACAATCGAGAATGTCACCATCGAGTGTCGTCGTCATAGTCTCTGGCAGGCCGGTTGTCATTGAGCCTTATGTTTCAAAGATTAATGCATTGGTTGCAGCTTGACTTCCTGGCACAGAAGGGCAAGGAGTGGCAGATGTGCTTTTTGGTGACTATGGTTTCACAGGCAAGTTGGCAAGGATTGGTTCAAGTCAGTGGACCAGCTGCCCATGAACCATGGGGAAGCATCCTATGATACTCTCTTCCCATTTGGATTTGGCCTCACCACAACGGGAACGGAATCAACTTAGGAAATCCAATTGACCTAGCTATTCATATTTGTTAGCACAGAGGATAGATAATATATCATTGGCCAATTTGGAAACTTTGGAAATGATAAAATTACAGACTAAATGTTATTATGCGTTTGACGTTCGTAGAATAAATGATAAAATTACAAACTAAATGTTATTGTGTTTGACGTTCATAGAATGTTTTCAAAGAATTTTCCCTATGAAGAATTCCGCAATAATAAGCAAGAGAGAAGATTCATGCAGGGCAGCTCTTTCAGGTTGTTACTATCCCTTGCAGTTAAATTCAAGTTGGTACTAAGACATGCATCTAGTGTGGTAGTTAACCAACAGCCAATTTTGACCAAGTACAAAATGATCGGCTCCTTTGGCTGCCCAACGTCCCTCAATATTGCACAAATTGCAAGCATACATTTACAAAAATAAGTGTTCCTCAGAGCAAAATTCCGCGTTTAAGTTTCAAAAAGAGAACACGACACGAACTCCTCCCTCTTCCAATAGCGTCTATACGAGAGATTAGCCAACGACCAAGCATGATTAAAAGAAACAACGAGTTCAAAGAACTAACTACTTCCGAAAGAAATTGGAGTGGCAACTACATTAACAACACACCTACCAAAAAGAACAGCAACGCCAGAATTGCAGGCAATGGACTGACAAATGGAGCACCAGAAATGCTTCCCGAAGGACCACTTGCCGGAGACAAGCCAGGATATCCTGGATTGCCCAAGATTCCTCGAGTTGGTGTGCTTCCAAAACCTCCAGGTTCTGATGGAGACGGTGCAGGACTAAAACCAGACACTTTACTTAGTGCGGTTGGTGGAGGTAATATGGGAGGAAGCCGGGGAGTGTCTGCATTGTTAGAAGCTATACTTTTAAGAGAAGTACAAACATTTCGCACGTTTAACGCAAAGCAATTGAGCTGAAGGCTTTCTAACACCTTCAAGGCAGGAATAGACTACAAGTATGGTGGATCTCCGTTTTCACAAACCTATTGACATATAACTCGATGAAAATTAATCTGCATTTCTCTGGGATCATTTTATAGAGGATAACAGAAAAAAATTGACCCTGAGGTTTTAGAACAGAACAGGTGCATTTGCTAAGAGAGCACAGATTGGTCATTAAATCATAGGGATTATAAAAAGTTTATAGTTTGTGTATACCTGGGCATCGAGGTTGAAGGGACGTGGTCAATCTACACAATCATCAAGCAAATAAATTAGAATCGGTCATTTCGAAATTAATGTTTCATAAACGAGGGAAGGATAGAGACTAACGCAGTCCAAATGGTTCCATTAACCAAACCATCATAGCTACACGATGTAACGCTGCAACCACCACTTGTTTGTTGGGAAGTTGTATTGCCGAGCATAAGATTAGTATTCCTGCACTGCATGCTTGAACAAGAAACTGCTAATGGAGAAGGAGTGCAGTAAAGCCTGCAGGACAAAAAAATCAAGAGCCTAAGAAAGCCAGCCCTTACACAAAACCTTGCAGATGAGAGAGACCCACTATGAATCAGGACCGCTCATTACTTGAGATTGCCAGGCCCGCAACTGCATTGGACGCAATGACTTGCCGTAATAGCATAACTCCCATTGGGAACAATCAAATTGAAATCTGAGGCAGACTGTTGCAGAGAAGAAGCACAAGCTGCATCAATGAAACAAAAAAGGCAAAAACCCATTTCAAAGTTATGCTTTTCCCGCGCAAAGGCTGCCCAAAACTCTCTACAAGAGGAAGCAGTCGGAGTCTATCGAAATTCAATTCAACTACCATATCAGCTCTCAACAATTCCTTATTTACCATGACCAGCAAAAAGTTCAATCTCATGATAAAATGCACAACAAATTCAAATCACTTCCAGTCAGCACAATCAGATTTCCATTTCATACAGCAGTCAAAAGTTTGCCGCATGCAATTAAAAAAATGCGGGAAATAACATAGAAGTGGTTACACGTTGCTCCAATATGAAAAGCTAGTTCGACCAAGGCAAAAATTAGATTTGTGATAGTTTAGACTTAAGATACGGAAAAAGCTACCAGCTTTACTGAAGAAGAAAGTAGAAGTGTACATTAACGCCGACGTTAAAAGAAACTGCATTCAACTTCAAACAAGTTAAAGTTGGTATTTAGACAAAAAAGCTACCAGCTTTACTGAAGACAAAAGTAGGAAAAGTTGGAAAAGATGTGGGAAAAGGTAAGAGACTAAGAGAATTGTTACCAGGCAAGGGAATGGCGAGAATGTCGCCAGGCTTGACGCTCAAACTCCCCATCGCATTCACGGCCATAACATCGGTGACCGTGGTGTAGTACCTGGCGGCGATGGCGGAGAGGAGTCCCCCTCGGCGACGACATAGGACAAGTAAACGGCGGGGAAGCCATTGTCAGAGGAGTTGAAGCAAGTGCAAGGGAGGGGGATGTCGAGGTTCTGGCCGGCGTCGAGGTCGCCAGGGTCGGAGATGCCGTTGGCGTCGGCGATCTGATCGGGGGAGACGAGGCCGGAGTAGACGGAGGCGGCGATGGAGGCGAGGGTGTCGGAGGGACGGGTGCGGTAGCGGGCGAGGTAGCCGCGGATGCCGTCGCGGCAGGAGCAGGAAGGGAAGGGGACCTTGAGGAAGAGGCCAGAGGGGAGGATGTGGTTGTCGACGTCGGGGAAGGAGACGTCGAAGGCGTTGGCAGCGAGGAGGGTGACGGGGTCGACCTGGAAGAGGGCGGCGAGCTGGGCGACCTTGAGTGGGGCGTCGAGGGTGTAGCCGGCGAGGGCGAGGCAGGAGTCAGCGCCGGAGCAGGGCTCGATGGTAGACTTGCCGGTGGCCCGGCGAGGGGCGGCGACGAGGAGGAGGAGGAGGCAGGAGGGCGGCGATGGGCGCCGCCGGCGAGGCCTGCATTGGTGGGGAGGAGGTAGTGAGTGCGTGTGAAAGAGTGAGGTCTAGCGTTTGGAGAAAAGGTGAAGATGCCGACCGAAAGTGTTGTCACGAGCTTGGACTGAGGACACCCGACAGTGTTTGGTTGCTTTTTTACCATTAACATCACCTTCATCGTTTATACGTTCCCGCGGAGCCCACTCGCCAATGATCGATTTCTCTATTATGTCGTGAATTTGATTAATTACTGCTAATTGATTGCTTTAAAATGGACAGCTCAAAGTTTTTTAAGGCACAAGGGAAATCGTGTTTGCTGGTTCGGGTGCTGACCGCTTGATAGATCGTGCTCAAATTTGGCTCAATATTTAACTTGATTTCATTCAAATTAAAGTTTAACTCGAATCAAGCAGTGAGTACGAGCACAAACACAAATTATATGTTTGACTCGAAATTGGATAATTTATGTTAAATTTAATAGTGTGAATAAATTGCTATATAGTATGTACATAAAATAGGAAAATTAATAAATATTATTATATTATAATGATTATTTTACATCATAATATAATGACTTTGCTCGCCAACAAACTATTTGGTACATAATTAAATTATTTAAAATTTTATAATTAATTTTATTTCAAATTATTCAAAAATAAAATATGGCTAATATTTGGCATTCTTTGTGATCGAGTTGAACTTGGTTTCAACTCAAAATAAATGAGTTGGACTTAAATATAATTAAACTCGATTCGTCTTGCTCGATTGACACTCTTACGAATAGAGAAGATATAATGGATATTTACATTTTTGAAGATAATTGAATAAAATCTAATGACTTCCTCTCTCATTGTTACTTTTCATAATATTTTGATGTTAATTATAGATTAAGATATATCCAACCAACTTAATAACACATTGATGTATGTTTTTGATGACCATATTTCCATATCAATATACTATAAAATACTAATAAAAGATAAAAATGGAGAGTGCAACTATTAAATTTTATTTATTACTTATTTAATCATAAACATCAATTCAAATTACTCAATCATCTTTCCCTCAATTTCCGAATTTTCTAATATAATACTGTTTATCTTAATTCTTTTTCTTTCCCTTTTTTAAAGAAAATTATAGTTTTCTGATCGCCTAGCTTGAGCACCGTCTTGTGCCCTTGTTTGGAATACTAGGCCCATTTTACTCTCTTTTAGCATGCCGATGGGCCTGGCCGTGAAATCAACCACGTGCAAGCCAACGGGTATACCCCCGATGTTCTTCAACCTCTGTATGATAGAGCTCTTTTTCGCCCACGCATTATCCTTTCGTTCTGACATTAAGATTGAGAAAATAAAACAAGCAAGCTCTCAATCTTTAAAGATCAAAATTAAAGAAAATTATCTAAATTTTAAGTGGAAATCTACTCTTGTTAATACGAGAGAAACTAAATATTGTCCTCAAATTAAAGCAGGAGAATCCGCCAATCATAATATGGTAAAAATAAAATAAAAAATTATTATAATTAGTGTATATTTTAAAATTATTATATAATTATCATTTAAGATGAGATAAAAAGAGATTTTATCAATAAAATTAGAATTTATCTCTAAAGTATATACAATCCTCATTTATCTCTTTATTTAATAAGATAAAATTAAAATTAAAAATTTAAAATTATAATTTATTTCTAATATATCGTGTGCAATTCACTTGGCATCGACATGTGCCTAGTGATCTATAAATTTGTCACAAAATAGTTGTGGACTTGTAACATTTGGGAGCTCTAAAATATGTAGTGTCATCAAGCAGGACGGTATGTATTTGAAAATTGAAAGTCCAAAGGCGTTTAAGTCAATTAAAAGAAAGACAATAGTCAATACTTATCTTGCTTCTTGTTTTTTTTTGTTTTTTGCCAGGCTATTGTCACGCTTGGTACGTGGTAGAAAGTTTAAAATGCTGCCCGCCGGATTCACTCAACGGGCACAGCTAGAAATCCCCTTTTTCTTTACCCATTTATCCCTTGGCAATCTCAATTCTTAAGTCCAAAAATAAAATTGCCCACAGAAATTTTATTTGTCCGTGGGCCTGACCCAGAGAGCCGTAGCAAACACGGGCGACCAGAGTATTTATTATTCGGCCTAATTTGACTCGATTTAAATTTTAATATTTAAATATTCAAACTCGAATTTGAATCTTATGAGTCGAGCTTAAGTAAGACAATATTCGACTCGACTCAACTAAATTATGACTCGAACATGACTTGATAATATAATATAATAATATACATAATATCATTTACCTATTCAAAATATATTTAAAATTATAAATAAATATTATTATTTACTACGTACTAAAGGAGGGTTGTAACACCCCAATTCCGATTTATGCTCGTGAACTGAACTGGCATGTTATAGGCCCTGGTTAGGTCGGCTAACCCGAACCTAACTCATGCGGATTTAATCTCGACGTCTTAAGATGAAGATATAACTCTCAATGCATGGATGAATGCACAAACCCTAACATGGTATTATATAAATGACATGTAAATCAAAGTACACACCAAGACATTCCCGATAAAAATTAATAAAAATTTTGAAATATAACGGACATGAGTTTCCCCTAAAAATATAATTAGGGGCTACCCTGTCAAATATACATATACAAATATATATATATAGTTATATATCAAACAATTTCATTCATACAAAATACAAAATATAACATGTTGTAACTCATTTTGAACTTGGGTCTCAACCCACCACGCTTCCATTGCACAATCTATTCGTGTTCGCATCATCTCATCATCTCTTAACACTTAATTACGTCCTATCATCATATCTTAAGCATTTAATCACATTATATTATGTCTCAGCATTTCACGTCATTCTCAAGATAATAACATCATAACAAAAACATTAATTACTCTATCGACTGACATGTGTGCAAACTACATCATTACTCCTCCGTCCAAGCTGGCTCCTCCAACTCGTAATTATTACCTACATATAGTATAAAAATATGTCAACAAGTGTTACTGGTCCAGAAAATAAAATAACTATAACAATCTGGCTATAAGAGCAAACTCTCATATGAAAGAAAACATCATATACTCCACGTGAACACTCTGAAGGGCACTACTGAGGAGCCACTGAGCTGCAGACCCGATAACATCCCGAACTTACTGATCTGCTACTGCTCATGCCGCTCTTGGCATTTTCTTACTTCATTTTCTAGTCTCAAATCCTAAGCCCTCTCCTTACCTCCATATTTCTCCTGGCCTTCAGCACGAAGGCCGAGTACTCTCAGGCAAGCCTTTAGTACCCTTTGAACCACAAGTCCAGACATGCGCTGTACTAAACAATACCCGTAAACCTCCACGTTCTTAGGGTGTGAGGAACTCAAACGCGAAGTTGTTAGGATCCCTCGGGAATGGAACAGTCCACTGGCACTAATCCAGAGCCCGCTTTGACTGTCACGGCATCCGCTCATGGTATGTGCAGTCGGTTTCTCCATCTCTCGTCTCACTGAAAACGCAAAAAATGCAAAATATATATATATATATATATATATATATATATATATAGGTTTGGGTAGGGATTTATATAATAGGTCCAAAGGCAACTTGTGGTGGATCTTGTTTTTAAAATCATCCTCGAGGGATCTCATCCTTGAGGGGTTATTAATCTGAAAAACTGTTTGGTTAAATGGCCTAAGTTAAGTCGGATCCGATAAAACACCACTTAACCTGTCCTGCAAATAATAAAATAAACATACAATAGAAGAGAACGTAAAACAGAGACAAGTCCTAAACGAACCTGGTAGAAGCTCCAAGCGTGTTATCGCGCCTAAGCGGCGAGCTCCTACTCTGTACCTACACATCAAAACTAAATACTAACATCCGCTAACTAAATGATGAATTAAACTCGTCATGATCAAACACATTCACAATACAACATCAACCATAACAATCAACAATTATAAATGTGAAAGTAATTCCAACTTATCCTATTAACACAAATTTTATTATATTTCCTAAGTTACGTTGTACTTGATTATCATGCTCAAATTTACTTTACTTCATTAGATCACTTAACCTTTATTATTTGTTAATTACATCATGCACATCTTTACTTCATTCATAGTCTGGCGTTCATCATGACAACTACTCAATTCTAGCATGCTATGCTAATAATCATCATCAATTTTAAATAATTAATCGGAGGTAATTATACCTCACGTCGTTGGCAATCAGCGATGGCTAGGGTTCTGTCGCGCGTCTCGGATTTCGAATTCGGCGCTCATCGGCGTCCGACGTTTGATCGGGATCGACTGGATGAGCTCTATGGAAGATCCGGCGAATTCCCGTGAATCCAATTTTCCGGTAGGTTCTGGCGGTTTTCCAGCGGCTTCAGTGGTTTTTCGGCACCATTCTGGCGTCAATCGCCGGCGGCGTCTACTAGCTGGATAGGGGTCATATTGGGTACCATTGGAACTGGCTCGGCGAGTCTGACGCGTCTACGGCATCGACGTGGTCGGTGGAGGTGGCGGCTCGCCAGAAAATGGCAAAAATAAGGCCGACAGCGATGGGTAGCTAGATCTAGCCGGCCTGGGCGGCGATGGCCTCCACTCTGGTCAGAGAAGGTCAACAGGTGGTCGAGGGTGTCGAGGCTACAGCTGGATCGCGGTGACGACGGTCGCCGGTGGCTTGATTGACGACGGAAGCGCGGCACAAAGGCGTGGCTTCCTCGCGTCGTGGTGGCCAGATGGTGGCCGGGCCTGGTCGGGGTGGTACGGCGACGCCATGGCAGGGCTAGGCGGCGACGCCCGGTGGCAAGGCAACGACGGCGCCAGCGGTGGCGGCACCAAACAGTGAGGGCGGCTAGGGTTTGGAAGGGGAAAGTGTCGGGGAGGAGAAGAAATGGTTGGGTGGCAAACTTGTAAATATTACTTGACTCGACTCCGTCTCGAATCAAGAATAATAACTAAATCGTAGAAAATCTTTTAAAAAATCCAGAAAATTGGGAAAAATCCTAGAAAATAAAACAGTCACCGAAACATTGTAATGATATGCTCTAGGACTATCAACCCACCCAAACTACCCGTAACGCATCCTAACGTGGTAACGGCCTGAAACTAATTCTACGATCTACTATATATAAAAAAAAATTGGCATATTCTCATATATCTGATAACTCATTCTATTTTCCTGTGTTCATGATATTATCATCATATACTTGGGTACGCATGACCCTTATAGCTCATACACGCGACTGGCATCAGCTAAGTACACGTGTTCTGAAACTAACTCAACTCAAAAATAACGGTTGAACCAACCGGTTCTAAATATAAAACCCTGACTCACATTGTGGGTTTTACAAGGGTGCTGGTAAGGGTATTTATTTTTTATTTTTAAGTTTTTTTATAAATCTGGGTCATCTTTGTAATCGAATGAACTAAATTAAAGTTTAAGACAGAAATATTATCTACCCCCCCTGCGACTAAGACAATATATATATATATATATATATATATATATATATAGCTAGTTATATTTATTTATATATAATAAAATAATAAAGTAGTATTAACACAGGTTGGGAGAGCATCATTTTAAAAATTTTGAAGGTCATGTGTTCAACATTGGATTATCGTTTTTTGTTAGATACATGTACAAGAAATATAAAAATTGTAATTAGTATTTTGGCCTAATTGAGCAAGTCAGCTCAAGAGCTACTTTCGAGCTCGAAACAAATTGGTATTTGGGCCTAGTTAACAAGCTAGCTCGTAAATTAGTTTCGAGCTTCTAAACGAGTTAGGTTTCGGATTAGTTTCGAACTCGTCAAAATTAAACAGTTTAAGTTTATTCAAATTTGAATTGTACTCGAATAACATAAAAAATATTCGAGCCAATTTTAAATATATATGTTTAAAATTCATTCAATTTTAAGTCGAATTCGAACGACTTCGATGTAAACGAAAAAAAGTGTTGTCAATGTTAACATGTGCGTGAGATGCCGTCTTTTAAAAATATAAGGTTTCGGCTCTTAAATGCGCAAGAAAGGATACTCGTTCCGTCCTTCTACTATCTAAAAATGAAGTTGTCATCATTGAATCCTTCAGTCTCAGAGTTTTATTATGCTTGGAACCACCTTGTTTCTTTTAATCAGATTTCAGATAAGAAATTATAAATAGAGGGGGACAGTGAACATCTTGTTACAATACAGAGCCTTTCGCGTCATTTAATTGTATGTTTCTTACAGGATCGAATAAAAAAGGGTGGGCTAAGAAGTTAGAAGAAGAGCAAGATTGTCAATTATGTTTGTTTTCTTGGTTTTTTTTTCACTAATCGGGTGTTGACTTGTACGTTTGAACACGTGGATTATCAATAGATAGTGTTTTTTTATTAGAACAATAAATAAAGTTATTAATGTAATAAAAGTTGGTCAAGATTTTGCCCATAGAACGAAAATGCAGGGAAGAGTCATGTGATGATGATTCTAATTTTAATTTTCTAGAAATTCACTGTATCATCAAGCAGTATTATTATTATTATTATTATTATTATTATTATTATTATTATTATTATTATTATTATTATTATAAAAACTAAACCTCAAACAAAGGATATGCCATATTTGTATCAATAAATAAAAAATAAATGGCCAATGATAAAAAATGTAGCTGTTACGTTGTACCCATATAAACAAATGAAAAAAATTAAAACGCGGCAATTAAAGATGTAAACAAATATATATATTAGTAGGAAAAAATAATTATATTTATATATTAAAAATAATCTGCTGTAAAATTTTACGTCAATATCCAGAAGGATAAAGTTAAAAAATTATATCTATTTTTTCTTGAAATAATAACAATATTACGTGTGGGTTTTTAATTGGTAGGTGATTTGGTTGAACTTGAAATAGATGTGAAGCCTTACATAGATTATTATTCTTTATATATATTTATATATTATATATATATGTATATTACTAATATTTATATTTTTTAAACGTCTCGCCCAAAATATCACATACATTGTGCCCTTCTCTCATTTATTAGGTTATCTTAATCTAATTTTATCTTATTAATAAAAAGAGAGCTTAATATTAATTTAATTTGTGATTAAAAAAGTATTTTCGACAAATTAAAATATGACAAAAATAAAAAATAATAAATCAAATTATTATATTATATTTCCGTTCAAATAAAATTTATTTTTTGACGAAATTAATTAAAATTTATATTTAATATTTTAAATTATCCTAATTCATCTTATTATTGACGAAAATTTATATATATAATTAAAATTTATTTGTAATATAAATTGTGTATGACCGTGACATCTTCCCCATTATTGTTACGCGGCGGAGAAAGAAAAAGTCTACCCTAAGTTTGTTTAGCCGAAAAACCGCCGACAAAATTTTCGTATTTGTCCGTCGGCGCGACCCGGGCCAGGAATAAAAAATGCAAGTCGAGAACACGTACACGTGGCTCAACATGTTAACGTGTGTGTGGGATTCGATCCAGCTGGTCTGACCTATCACTCCCTCCACCTTCTGGGCTCTGCTTTCACGAATCCATTCTTTCCTCTTCTTCCTCCTCCCGCTACTGGTACCAACTACCTGCTCCTTCTCCATCCCCAAACTTGCTTCCTCTTGTTGTTGCCGGCGCACTGCTTCTCTTTGATCCCAATTAGATTTGATTGCAGGTGGTGCTTGTTCTACTGCATCACTTTTTCTTTTGGTTGATAATTTTATGGTTTTGTGTGTTTTTGGAGTTGTTTTGAACTTTGGGACGTGGGATTTGGTGATGTTGTTGTGGAAGGAATCGGTTTGTGTGCGCTGTTGGAAGCTACGAAGTGATGCGGTCTTAGGAGTAAAACGAATAGTGGCGGGAGAGCTCCAGGGCTGGAATGGTTTGGGAATTTAGATTGGAAATTGGATGGGTTTTTATGGCGGTATGCTTGAATTCGCGGTCTCTTTGAAGGTTGGGACTGCAATTAGTGTACCCCTGGTGTTGCCGATTAAGGATCTGGAAGCTCTCCTATATGTTGGGTTTGCTGCCACTGCGTAGAAGCGTTGTAGTTGTGGCAAGTAACTAAGTAGAGAGGGAAATTCGGTTTTAGTGATCACTAGTGCTTTTCATCATTGATGTAGGTATTTTATTTTCGCATGTGGGTATGGGTCATACTCAAACCATTTTTTTGAAAATCATTTATCGCGTGAAAGGCAGCACATTAAGACTCATCTTTGTCTTTGGTAATCGTGATAGTTGTGTTGTGGGTCTGATGCAACAAACACTTATAGAAGAAGTGTAGTACGGTTTATTTCATAAATTTCCCCAATACTCCTTTACCTTATTAGTCTTTTGCAATCAAAATCGTTCAGCGTGGAAGTGAAGCCACCTATATCTATTGGTAGCTGCGATACTAATGTGGCTATTAAGGTTCTTTGTGGCGATTTTTTATTGGGATAATACAAATTGCATTTCACTTTCATTTTTTTCAAGGGTTGCTACTGGAAGGCACCTGGTGTTAAAACTTTGCCACTTTTTTTCAGCATGAATTTTGTGTAATTGATCAATCAATTATAACAATTTGAAAATCTGTGCGTTCAATCGCAATGTAGTTGGAATAAGGAGTTGATGGTGATCATGAATGTTAACATTTTTTTATTTTTTCCCAGGCAGGAAGAAACATCTAAATGTGGATGACCAAACTTTTGCATGTTTTAGGCATCGATGATGACTTCAGGGATACTTGTTGATTTTTTGAAAATTGAAGCGATGAACTGCAAACAGATTATGGATAAGAACGAGAGGTGGTACATCCATAACTTGTCCGTAGTTTTTACAATTTTGCTAAGCTGAAATATTTTGTACCTATCCAATTTTTTACCTGAAAAATTTAAATGATGAAATAAGCTAGTCAAATGATTCCCTTGACATTATGTACATTGTCCTCAATCATGTGTTTTTTTTATCATTTCTCAGTGAGAAGGTTTTTTCAAATGGAGACATATATGTGGGCACTCTTGAAGAACATCTTCCGCATGGGGTGGGAAAGTACACTTGGTTAGATGGGACATTTTATGAAGGCAAATGGGAGAAAGGAAGAATGAATGGAAGGGGACAAATTAATTGGTTGTCAGGGGCGAAATATGAAGGTGATTTTGCAGGAGGTTACTTGCAGGGTTTGGGAACTTTCTTTGGAGCTGATGGTTCTATCTATGAGGGGGCTTGGCGAATGAATTTGCAACATGGACTGGGGAAGAAAACTTATCCCAATTCAGATGTTTATGAGGGTTCTTGGAAAGAAGGAGTTCGAGAAGGTGCTGGTAAATATATATGGAGAACTGGAAACTTTTACAACGGAAATTGGAAGGCGGGAGCCATGACTGGAAGAGGACAGATGACATGGTCTAATGGTGAAACCTTTGATGGTCTATGGCTTAATGGGTTAAAACATGGTTATGGTGTGTATGTATTTCCTGATGGGGCTTGTTACATAGGGATATGGAGTAAGGGTCTAAAAGATGGACGAGGGACCTTCTTGCCTGCAGGAATTTCACGTATTTCATCGAAAAGTCCATATGAGTCTCTCACTAGGAATGGTAGTAGTTCAAATTTCCAGCCATCAAGGAATAGCAAGCCAAGCATGAAAAGAACTTTTTCAGAAAAACTTCCAATAGGCAGTATGCTTAGAAGTTCTGGACGTATATCACATAGGGCTGCCTCACTAGACAGTAAGTGGAGGTGTGATGATTGTAGCATGGACGGCAAAAAGAAGACTTCTGCCATAAAAACCCATCAGCTTGTGAGAAAGATAAAGTAGTGGCTCAAACCAGCACTAGTTTTGTTTATGAAAGAGAATATATGCAGGGGATTTTGATTTCAGAGGAAGCTGTTGATTATGAAGCATACATTGCACGGAGAAATAAAAGACGGAACAAGTATCAAGATAAGGAAATGAGAAGACCGGGTCAAACTATTCGCAAGGGCCATGGAAGCTATTATTTGATGCTCAGTCTACAACTTGGGATCAGGTACATCGAAAGGGAAGCCATATGGAACATACACCTGATTATATATATTCCGACTTTACAGCTGTTATAATCTATGTACTCACAAGATCATGGAAATGGATATGAAATTTTTTCTTTTGTGCTAGATCTTTTCTATAAGGGCAACCCAATTATCTCATCTTTCCTTTCCATTGGGATGTCAATTAGATTTTGTCATTTATTTAAAGAACCTCTGTGAGACCATTTCTTCTTGGTGACTCTTTGAAATTTCTTTTTAGGAACTTTTGCATGATTCAAATAGAAGGCATATTCTATATCCATTTTAACAAGAATGGTGATTATTCATGTTATTGTTATTATACATTAATGCAGAGGAACCTTGTTTTGTTCTTAGTTGAGCTAGGATTTTTTATCCATTAGTTATTTAGAGTGGAATTCATCCGCTAAAGGCAGCTTATGCATTTATGATATTTATTTATGGTAGAAAATGAAGTGTTATTTATTGTTGTCTTTAATTTTCGCAGGTATACTGTTGGAAAGATCACACCTGTGCCAAAACGTGAAGTTCGACCCTGTGATTTTGGACCTCAGGCAAGAATCAAGATGTATTTTCCCAGTAAGGGGTCTCAGTTCACCCCGCCACACTCTTCCATTGGTTTCCAATGGAAAGATTATTGTCCGATGGTTTTTAGGTATTGGCCTGATTATTTCCATTGAGGAAGTCATACTATTTTCTTGATTCTTCATTTTTAGAAGCTACTATCGAACACTTTATGTTCAGAATCTTGATAGGTACTTAACATTATAAATGAATCAAATTTTCAATTAAAACTGAACCTTTCGAGATGTTTAAAACAGTTCTCAGTGAATGATATCTTTGAAATAGTGATGCTTCAGTAAACAAGAATTACAAGTGTTAGCCTATTTGGCTGAAGTCTAGTGCAAAAGACAACCTTTTATGGATTTTAATCTGAAATTTAATCATAATGACTGGGATTAATGATGCTTCTGCAGAGAAAACGTACTTCTGAAGCATAAGAATTTGAATTGAAAGTTGAACTGCAATTGTAGTGACTCGTCATCTGTGATAAAATTGAATTGCAATTATCCTGGGAGCGAATAAAATCTTTGATGCTGGTGATCTGATATTGCACACTTTTACCTCTATATTATCACTAACCATCAAACTGACTTTTCTCGTACAGTCGAACTTGATATCATTGTGTAGCAAGATTCTCTGAGGAATAGTAAATATTAACTTGCATAACATATACAAAGAAATTTTTGGTTTTCCAGTTTAGGATTGAATGTGTAATCTGAATTCTTGTTTCATGTCAGGAACTTGAGAGAAATGTTCAAGATAGATGCTGCAGACTACATGACATCCATATGCGGTGGTGATGGTCTTAGGGAACTTTGTTCTCCTGGAAAAAGTGGTAGCATATTCTACCTCTCCCAAGATGAAAGATTTGTAATCAAGACATTAAGGAAATCTGAGCTCAAGGTTTGAGAAACTTTTTGGGGTGATTATCTGCTTTTTTGATGGGTTAATTATATGTTTCTTCCTGCCTCTTTGAACTCTGATGGCTTAATTATATGTTGCTTTCCGCCTTTTTCCTTCTTCAGATTATGAGAATTTAATTTACTGCCCCGTTTAAGTAAAAAGTTGCTCTAAAAGACTAGTTGCTAGGGAAATGCTCTATATTTTGGCATTTTATCGAGCTTCGGGAAAGAAGGCCATCACTGGCTAACTGTGCTTCTTTGTCCATTGATAATATAAGATTTTACAAAGTTTGAAATTGTGTATTGGTGAGTAGTAGATTAATTCTGGAGCCAGCTTTTAATATAAATTGCTAATTGTTAGCTTATTAACAAATGCTACACATTAGGCAGTTAGTGTTTGGGTGTGGATCATCCTTATCATCTATTACTGCACAACTGATTAGCCTTTTAGAAGTTAGACCTGGATCATGTTTCTTTATTCTAGCCCATCATTTATACCCAGTTTTAACTCATGTAATTTGTTTCTCACAACATTTGCTGATAAGAGATCTAATAAAATTTCCACGATCTTTGTTCTGCATATTTCAATACCCCCCTCCGAGATTCTTTTGGGAATTGCAGATGAACAATGACACAGCTTAAAATGTTTAGGATGAGCTTGACCTCTTCAAGGAGGAAATAGTGTCTTGCCAATGAATGGTAGAGGTAGTTTTATGTGAATTAAGAGTACATACTGATAGTATCGAACTAAAATGTTCTTCATACAAAATCATGCGAGCCATATGAGGTGATTATAAATATGATTTCCAGATGCAAATTCTTGCATATTATTGCCAAGGACTATCGTTGTCTATCAAAGGTCAATTTGGATAGGCCACACAAACTAGTTAAAAATCATAACCATTGTCAGTTCAGCAATATTTACTAGTAGTTCACCTTAGCTATTATCAGTTGTAGGCGTGTCAACATAAAGTCGTAAGTAATTCTGAGCAGTGGAAAGGACTAGATTAACTAACACTAACCGTGAGACATGCTGAATAATCTGATAAAGCAACTTAGAGCTAAACTTGTCTGACCAGGGACTGAGAGCCAAAATGACCTTTAGTAGCGGCTTAATTAAGGGTCTGTTTGGTTTGATAGATTATGGAGAAAGAAAAGAAAAGGATGTGAAAAAAAAGAAAATAACATAAAATATAATAATTTTCCTATCATTTTCTCTCATGTGTTTGGTTAGAAAGAAAAGAAAATTTGTGAAGCACCATTCTCACATTCTATCATTTCCTTACATTTTTTGTAGGAAAATGATTCATGAAAGATTTTTCCAGCATGATGGAAAATAGAATTCTTTTCACATTTTATTTCAAACCAAACAAGCGAAATGTGAGAAAACTACACTTTTCTTACATTTTCTCTCTCTTTCTCACAATCCAAACATACCCTAAAGGAAACTTAACGAGCATAAAGAAGAACATTTTTGTAAGTTTATTATCAAGTCAAATGGGTGAAAATTTGTCATTTTAATTGTAGTGTATGCATCCAACTAGTTCTGATTCAAAATACATGGCCGTGTTGTTTAAGATGTGTTGCTGATAACTCGAATTTCCCATTCAGATTTTGTTAAAGATGCTTCCAAACTATTACAAACACGTTCGCGCATATGAAAATACTTTGATTACAAAGTTCTTTGGGCTTCATCGAATAGCCTTGAGACGTTGGAGGAAGGTAATTGATTCAGCATTTGTACTTCCATTTTACACCTTTTTAAAGTAATTATTAAGGTAAATATTAAATGGTTCCCTTTCCTAACTGCTTAAGCTTTTAGGCAAAGTGATTGAACCATCTAAATTTACAAGGTATCAAGGCCAAAGGTGTAGGGTCAAATCCTGACAGATTTTGCCCTATGTTTACCCACGGCTAAGCAGTAAATCTCTGTTTGCACGTGTGAGGGAGTATCATGATACATATTAAATGGTTTTTCGTTTGACAGCTTGGGCTTTTTCACACAAAGTAGTCAAACTAGTTGAACTTTTTTTTCCTGCTTCAGGTTCGTTTTGTAGTGATGGGAAATATGTTCTGCACAGAGTTGCGAATTCATAGACGTTATGATTTGAAAGGATCCTCACATGGGAGGGTTACAAACAATTGTGATATAGATGAAACCACCACATTGAAAGATTGTGATCTTTCCTACGTGTTTTATATGGATAAATCTTGGCGTGACTCTCTCTTCAAGTAAGTTTCCTTTCTTCTTATGCCAGCTGTTATTCTTGTACTTGTATTTGTTAATCATTCTCTCTTTACTAACTAAACAAAAAAAGAACACCATTTAAATCATCTTTGAATTCGTGCACCAAAATACCTGTTAAGGCATCATCATGTAAGGTTTATTAATTTGGTGGGCTGGACTCTTATACTCTTTATGCAGGCAAATCTCTCTTGATTGCATGTTTTTGGAGTCACAGAGTATAATTGATTACAGTCTGTTACTTGGATTGCATTTTAGAGCTCCTGAGTACTTGAAGACCCTTGTTGATCACCAGGATATGCTATATGGTGCAAATATACTTTCTGATGGTAATACTTCTTTGTACTGAAATTAGTTAAAGTCGTTTTTTCCCCCTTTTTAAGACAATTTTTAAATTTGAATCTTTTCGTCTTAGTACTTGATTTCTTCATAAGAGCTCCTATTGTGGCAGAGAACCTAGGGATATGAGTCAACTTAAATGTGGAGGGAAGAGGTAATTTTGAAGAGTGGCCCGTTGATCTCTTGAGATTGCAGTTATGGTAGTTGTAGGACATACATATTTTTAATTGAAGATACAAATGAAACCTGTTTAGTACTTTATGTACATCATTCACCATTGTCATGGATTTAATAGAAAGACTAATTAGTAGAATGACGTCTACTCAATTGAGCCATACTATTCAGAGCACTAATGTTTCAAACCTTAAAGTTTTCTAAATGTTATGTTTTGCACCGAAGCATACTCTGATGGAATATATTCGACATTAAGCTGCTGTAGATACAATATCACAAGGTCAGCTTCTGGTGCAATCAAGGGGCCTGCGATTGGTTACCCATGAGCCAAATGCTGTTAGCTCTCTCCCAGGTTCACACATAAGAGGGAGCACTCTCAGAGCATCAGCTGCTGGTCATGAAGAAGTTGATCTTCTTCTTCCTGATGTTGGAAGGTAAAGTGTTGCACTTTCCCTCCTTTACAGTTTCATCCCAAGTACCTTGCGTATGAAGAGCATGTGGAAGAAGGTAACAGCCTTCCTATGGTTGGTTTAATGGAAAAGTGCGCTTTTATAGCGTTTGCTATGCTTTTAAAAAAACGACTACATACTGATAGTCCTTTGAGTCTGTTGCCTTGAAAGCTTCCTTCTCATTCAAATTTCTCTCTTTTTTGTGCCAGGCTTCGAGTGCAACTCGGTGTCAACATGCCAGCCCAAGCTAATAGGAAACTTTTGCATGTTGGGTCTAGCTCAGCTAGTGTTGATCTCCTTGAAGTGTTCGATGTTGTATTATATTTGGGTGTCATCGACATACTGCAGGAGTACAATCTGACCAAGAAGATTGAGCATGCCGTCAAGTCTCTACAATTTGATCCAATGACTATATCAGCAGTCGAACCCA
The DNA here is from genome assembly GCA_033002965.1 of Piper betle. Classification (NCBI taxonomy): domain Eukaryota; kingdom Viridiplantae; phylum Streptophyta; class Magnoliopsida; order Piperales; family Piperaceae; genus Piper; species Piper betle. The sequence continues at coordinate 41,280 of JAURVB010014186.1, read as the reverse complement.
AGACGTATTCTAAGCGCTTTATCAATTTCTTGGAGAAGGTGTTTCCCGAGGACGCCTGATCCACTTCAAAGTGTTAGCGTAATACGATTTTTGTAAAGGAGCTTATATGTAATATATGCAACTCTGCAATTGAGGCAATGAAATTTATTAATTTGTTTCTTCTTTCTGGTGTCATGCAGAAATGGTAGTTCAAAGCGTTGCTTCTTGTTGTAAGTGTATTGTTAGCTGTGTGGCGTGAGTTCGATATTTTGGAATTTTAATTCGCATTGTTTAGAATGGACTCATTGGTGAAAGCCGAAATGATGCACAATGTCAGTGGGATATTTTTAGCGTTATTCACGCCCTAACGGTTAACCGTTTCAGCATGTATTCGTAACGTTAAATAAACATTTTAATGATCTGTGTGAACTTTTCCTGAGAGCTCGAGTTTTTAATTTTAATCCCATCTTACCTGTAATACCACTCTAATTGAAGTTCCACGAATTGTCAGATTTTCCGATGAAGTTCCAAAATATAGCATATTCATATGTTTCATTATAATTTTAAATCTGGCTAAAATCATTGTATGGCAGGACACATTGATATGGAAAAAATAGTATAACTAAAAAAATCATATGAAATAGAAATACAATGAAATAAAATGACATGAGAATTTTAAAAATTTTCCTAACATGTTTCTAAGAAATAAGATACAAGTGAAATATTTCTTCCTTCCCACGTGCATGTGCCTCTTAATTTTCCCTCAATTTTATTTTATTTTTCATAAGGAAAATTTTCATTGTAAAATTTTTACAAAGATTTAATTTAATTAAAATTATTATTTTTTAATTAAATTTCAAAACATCTAAATATAGAAAAATTATGACTTCCAAAATTTCATATATTTTATGTAATTTCAGAACAACCAAATAGACTCTAAATAAAAATAAAATTAAAGTGGTGATGCTAGATATAATTAATCATTGATGGAGAATAAATTTTAAAGTTAGAAAATTGCCAGCAAAATAGAGTCCAAGTTTATTAAAGGTAAATAAGTTTTCAAGGGAAAGTACCACCCGGTCCAAAATACAAGAAGAATCGGTTTAACCTGTTGCCCGAGTCCGCCCTCTTTGCTAATTAATAATAAAATAATCAATCAAAGAAGAAGAAGAAGAAGAAGAGGAAGAGAGGGGAAGATCCATCGGAGGAGGCGAAGAGGAAGGCGGAGAAGGTGATGGAGATGGAGTTGGAGATATTGGGCATCAACTTGGGCTGCCTTCTCACTTCTCTCTCCCACAAGACCTTCCCCTCGCGTGATTGCTTGCTCCCCCTCATCTCCAAGCTCCTTGGCTACGCCATCGTCGCCGCCTCCACCACCGTCAAGCTCCCCCAGGTTCCGCTTATTCCCCTCGCTTTCGTACTTACTTAATTTTTTTTGTATTTCTTTGTGTTTCGGTTTGATTGATTCCACAATCTAGGTGTTTGAATGGGATGGCTTGCTCCTGGGGAGTTGGGTTCTGATGGTCTAGTTTTGGGTGCATATTCAATATGCTGCCCTTACATTGTTCATATGACGTCCGTGCCTAGTTCTAGATTTAAGAAGAAATTGGGGGAGCGAGAGAGATTGAGTTAGAGAGTGAATAGACTGTATGAAATTGAGCCATGAAAAGGGATTGGAAGTGAGAGAGAGGGAGAGAGAAGATTTTTTTTTTTTCTAAGGTTCAATCTCCCCGTAATTTAATTCATGCTACAGTGATACCAGAAATTACAACTGTAGATTGGCAGCAGCTGATCTCAAAGCCACCTACTATCGAGGAGTTACTTCTATCTATGCACGTATTGTCATATGCTGTTGCATAAAATTTGTATATTTTAGACTGTTTTCCATCTGTTGATAGACAACTAATTGTTTGTGAATAAGTGTTCCTAGAACTTATGCAGCGTGAAGTTAATTTGCTGTAGTAAAATGAAATCTTTCTGGAGATAAATTTTTACGCTGCTGTGATAATTCTTTCATTTTTCATCTGAGAATGTTACATGCAAATCATGAAGGAAAAGACAATATTTTTTGTGGCTGTTCATGTCATGCTATTTCATCTAATGTCTTTATTTTGTTTTCAGATATATAAAATCTTGAAGAATAATAGCGTGAGAGGTCTTAGTGTGGCTGCCTTCGAGCTTGAAGTTGTTGGATACACCATTGCTCTAGCCTATTGCCTTCACCAAGGACTTCCCTTTCTGCATATGGAGAATTATTCTTTCTCTTAATTCAAGGTAAACAAAGATAAAATAACAAGTCATTACACTTTAATTCAGAATCATTATTATCATCTCTTACATCCATTTTTCTTTTTATATTCTTGCCAATTCATTAGTTAATGCTTCATACAGATATCCCTGCTAATTGCTGACACTTCTATTTTCCTGCAGCTATTATGTTGCTTGCCATTATCTATTACTATTCTCCGCCCTCTGGAATGAAAACATGGTTCAAAATTCTATTGTATCCTGCAGGAACGCTATTAATAATTTTTTTATTATGGAGCCTCCTTGAAGGATAATTTAAAGCCCAATTTTACCATATTAACGTGATCTAATCAATCTGCAAGAAGTTTACTATTTGACTTATAATCTAGATATTGTGGAATCGCACCTACTATTCTAGCTGGTCAAATTGATCCAGTCCTTTTTGAAGCGTTGTATGTGAGTATTTAATTTCATTTTTTTATTTGGATGTCTGCTACTCTTTTTTAATAGTCAGACAATGTCTAAAACTAGATTTTTTGAAACATTCTTGGTTGATTTTGATTTATGTTATCATCTTCTACAGGCGTCGCAACATGCAATTTTTTTCTTTGCCAGAGTTCCTCAAATATGGACAAATTTTACTGTAAGATTACTGATTCATTATTTTAAATGATGTAGAAATGCATGCTAGTGTGAGTTAACTCAATGTTTCCTTCAGTCTGAAAGAAAACTATATTTTATAAAGGATAGTCCAAGTGTGGCTTTTAAAAATTCATGCTAATTATAAGGCCACTTGATTGTCAGCTCCACCCGTTTTTCTTTCAAGTCTGGAAAGCATCTATCCATTTGGTGTTGAGCCCTATTCTTTAAATCCTTGACTTATTAGGTGCCAAATTGTGCTATCATTATTATTGTGAAAATCACTTCTGCCGAATTGCCATAGTTCTTCCTAGCCTGATTATTTCGCAATCCATTAAATAATCCAGGCTGGGAGTGCCTAATCTTTCATTGGTCGCATATGGTCCATGTGTTGCACCATTCTCTAGATAATCCAGGCTGAGAGCGTCTGATCTTTCATTGGCCATATGGCCCATGTGTTGCACTTTATTCATATTTGAATTTCATTGGCCATATGGTCCATGTGTTGTACTATACTCTAGATAAACCAGGTTGGGAGCGCCCTGATCTTTCATTGGCTATATGGTCCATGTTTTGTACTTTATTCATATTTGAATTTCATTGGCCATTTGGTCCATGTGTTGCACTATACTCATATTTGAATTATGCAGTCTTTGTACCTCTATTTCAGTACCTTTATCTGAGCTCATTTTGGCCTTTCTCTTCACCTTCACAGCCATTTTTTCTACTCATTCTTAGGGTCAAGACATAGATTTTCTAGCCACAATTGTTATAGATGAAAAAAAACCCATATAAAAATAAATGGGAAATGTTATCCTGGTTCCTCTTCCCAATGTAACCCTTGAAAGAGAAGAGCATGACTAATTTTTATGTTGACATTCTTTCTACATGCTCATGGAATAAGGGAATCTGGTGGACACTCACATGGACATATTGATTTGAGTGAATAGAACTGAGCTAGAATAAGTTAAACGTATTAATATTTGTGTTTTTAATGCTATGAGTGCCCTGCTAACATAAGGATGATTTCCTATTCAGAACAAAAGCACGGGTGAGCTCAGTTTTCTGACATGTTTCATGAACTTCGCTGGTTCCATTGGTATGTCAATTAAGTTGCCTATTTGTCCTGAATTTGTTTGATTGGAATCTTTATCATAAAGTGAATTTATTACTTCTTCTTTTTCTTTTTTTTTCCAGCAAGAGTTTTTACTAGCATGCAGGAAAATGCTCCAAATAGTAGTATCCTTGTCTTCTTATTGAAAGCCGTAATTTGTTTTTAATTGGATATAATGTGAATTCCATGTGTTTTTGTATATTTTTGTTCTATTGGACTATTTTTGTTCACTTAGCATGATTGCAATCCAGGGAGCTTTAGCAAGTCTCTCTCAACCAAAGAGGGGTGAAATTGATGCTCTGATATTGCATAATATTTTATTAAAAAGCATTTGTTGTTTACTTCTTTTAGAAAATATCCTCAAAGGTCTGGATTTGATTCTGTCAGAGACTTTTGTGTTACTGGGTTGCGTGGGACTTGTATTTCTTAGATATTCATCTAGCTTGCGCATAGACATCTCCATGTGAATTATGTCTACCTTGACCACTTGAAGTTATTTTGGGCTCTCTTCTTGGTGTATTCACTAACGGTACAATCTTGAGTCAGATAATACTCTATAGTAGGTCACAAGTGAAGAGGGAGAAAAAATTACAGTGAGGTAACTTCCGCAGACTTTCACCATCTGTATAATGGCATCAGAAATATTCAGGTGACTAGTAGTTCTTTTTATTTTGCTTTATTTTTATGTATTAGTCATGATTGCAAAACTATATTTGTTAGTGACGTATTTCAAAACGTTAACGGAAAAAAATGTCATTATTGCGGTCAAGAAATGGGCCATCCACAGGAGGGATGGAATCTTGAATGTCATTGAACAAACATTATTTTTTCTTGTAAAAAACACTCGTGAGTGCTGTTTGTTCCAGAAGTCGGTATTTAGTAGTGTATTGTTTGGTGTTGCCAAATGGCAAACAATAAATGCGTTTTTTTATTGCAATTAAGAAATTGGCCATCGACAGGAGGGGGTATGGATTCTTGACTCTTGACCGTCATTGAACAGCCACTATTTTTTTGTTTTTTTAAATTATTTAAGAAGAAACACTTATGAATGTTCCGCATTATGTGCTTTAGTAAACATCACATCGCGATGGCATCTAAATGTGCTTGCCTTTGCTTGCTCGTTAGCTGAAGGTAGCGGCTTTAATTTGTTGTTCGTACATATTCTAGTGCGGGACCGACCTCCCTTTTTTCTGTATGGAAGCCAATAATCTGGATTGAAGGTGATCCGGAAACTATTGATCCTATGCTGTTGGAAAAATTGGCCGATTTTTATTCGAGAATTGGCTTGGTTTAAATCGGATCGAACAGATCCGATTTAAATTTGGGGTGGAGTTGGTTTTTGAATCTGTTTTGGGTAAATTATTAAAAATATTTTTAGTTTTATATTATATAAATTATTTATGTACGGGCACGGATAAAAATTTAAAGTTTACAATGAAGAAAATATCTTTTGCTCTCCCTCTATCGCCTTGTCGCCCTTCGCTCGACGGGGCGAGGCGTGGGGCCGAAGAGGGGGAGCAAGGTCGGGGAAGGGCTTGTAGGGGGAGGGCGGACTAGCTAGGTGGACAGCTCGGGGTCCATGGGACGCGGCTGGCAGGCAGGGTAGTTGCGCAAAAAGGGGGATGGGGTGGGCAGGGCCAGGGTAAAGAGCGGAGTGGCACCTCGTAATTAACAATTAATTTGATTTTAATTTGAGTAAAAAATAATAATTAATTAAAAATAAAATAATTTTAAAAAATTATAAAATATGATAAATATCATAAAATATAATATATATAATAATATTAAAATAATATTAATATTTAATTTTTATATATTTATGTTATGAGTTATTAAATTATTATATATGACCGATTTGAACCGATTCAGACCAATTTAATTGAATCAATTTTTATTTAATTTAGACTGATCTTGATTCTAATTCTGACTTCCTCGAAAACTAATTTTAATTTTTTTAACCATGATCCTATGTATATGTGGAAAGGACATTTCTATTTTAGAAGTTAGGCATATTGTGCGTGGTAACGCATGAAGAATAATGCTTGCTTGATTCTAAAGTTCTCTCTGTCTGGCAACGTAGAAAAATATGATTCTGCAATTAAGTAAAACTAGTCAGAATCACGCGTGATGTGCAAGCTTTATGAGCATCTTTTTTTAAACATTATAATAATATTAAATATATTATTAATATATTATTAATTTATTTATAGCGTGATGCATTTTTGTTTTAATTTAGAATTATTATTATTTTTAGTTATTTGAAAGAGGGTTAAATGTGAGTTTCAATTGAAATAAATATTAGTTTTTTTAACATCCTTACTTGTTTTTAATAATTATTTATAAAAGCTTAGTAAATTAATTAAAATTTTCACTATTTTTGTGAGCTCATGATAAAAATAATATCTACCTAACCTGGCCGTAGTTGAATTGGATTTTTTAATACACACTGCAATTGAATAATATATTTCTAATAACAATAGTTAAAAATTGTATAATATTTAATTAATATTTTTAAACGAAGTAAAATCGTAACAAAATTTGAAAAGGGGTAAAATATTTAATTAATACTTTCTTAATAAGCAGTAAATTTGTTATAATACTTAAAGGACATGTAGCAAATTTATAATATATGGACCATGCGGAGAGAAGCATTGTGAAGGCTTTATTCATAAATGAATGTTGCTTTCATACATTAGATGGATACAAATACTATTCTTGTTGGCGTTTATCAAATATGTTGGTACATATTTTAAAAGTTTAGGGGATGTAAAATAACTTGGCACTTTTTGGAATAAACAAAACCGTCTTTTACTCCCTCAGGGTCTGGTTTGTTAGAACGATGATATAAAATGTGTGAAATTTTTAAATATAATTTGCAATAAATTATTTATGATGTAAATGGGAGATGTAAATTATTTTTACGCAAAAGAATATCTAATTTTATTGTGATGAAATTTTATTGGGGTCTATTTGGTGAAAGTCTAACTTGCATCTTGTCATAAAACGACTAAAAAATATTTTTTTTGTAGAATATCAATATTTCTGCTGTGAATTATTATTTATAGATATCATAGATTTTTATTTATTTATTTTATTATAATCAAACGGAGCCTGGCATAACTTATATCTTCGATTAAGAAAAAGTCCAGCTCTTAAAATGAGTTCACTTGTTCGCTTCCCATGTCATATGGAAAATCGACCACCACTGTAAGTAAATAAACATGGCGATACAAGGTACCAACCTACGCCTAAGAAAACTCATTTAATAGAGACCAAATATCTCCTTAAAAAGTCATAATTTGACCAATATTAGAAATAGGCCTAATAATATATTCGAAAATACAATGAAATTCCTAATTAAATCGAAGTCTTAATAAGGCTTATTCTTATAGTAGACAAGATCTAAATAAGACTCCAACTAAACTACGAAACCAACTAAGAAAGACTCAAATTTATTAAAGAATTGGTAAATAAAAAGATAAATAAATTAATATATATATATATATATTATATATATTAATATTGCATGAATCATGACAACTAATGACTTACATTCAAAGATTGGCGGTGCGTTCTTATTTCTTAGTTGCCATGTTGTCATTTTTTGTGTAGTAAACCATATAATGACAAACTGGTATAAGTACTTATAAACAATTAACTCTCTTTTGAACTCTCTTGGTGGGAGATTTTAGATTTCAAAATTTTCTAACAAAATCTATTTATCCGAATGAGTTAATTTTTGTTTATTTGTAACACGATTGTGCTGTGTGAAAAGAACACTTTTTTTATTATTTTACCATCGTTTAAATCCTTCAATTTTTTTGAAATAATACACAGAGTATTTTATTAACGAAGAGAGCAATTTCAGTGGCAATGTGTGAGCGCGGAAAACACGCCGTTGAGTTTCACACAGACAAACTGGAGAACAAGGGCATTATGATGGAGTCATAATTATGCCTTTTTGGTGATTTGGTGGTGGTGGCCTCCATCCAAAAAGGCCGCTCCTCGAAGATGACGCCCTCTTTCGGGCATTTAATCGGACCACGTGCGCAGCCAGGCCTTTTGTATCCGCTTCTCATCCCCCTTGCCTTGCCTTGCCTTGTAGCACTCGCTCTTTCAAGTCGTTTGTTTTGTGTAGACTCCAGACGCGACGCGATGGGGCTCAACAATACCAGTCTATATATACTTTGATTACGGATTAGATGTATCTATATATAATGAAAAATTTGATGTAAATAATACACTCTAAAACTCGGCTCAATACACCCTGTATATGAGCAATCCTTATATAAGTCCGAGAGCCCCGAAACATTGAAATTGAAATGGAAAGGGGCCACTATTTTTGGTAACCGTACGTTCAAGTCTCGGCACTCGCCGCCAATATGTGACTGGATGCATGGGTTTGACTGGCGGACAGGTTGGTGGGCTGGCCTGGCATGCATTGACGGTTTGGACGGGTCTACGTCCGCTGCATTTACTGCCTCTCCCTCGTTATACGGAGCAACAATGCAACCTCCTCCTCGGTCGCCGACACCTACATGCCCTCCACCGCGGGCCCTGTACACAAGGCGAGGAGAAGAAGGTAATAATAATAGGGTGATGATGATATTTATCGACTTACCGCAGCTTGGGAAATGAAAGAGCTACCAATCTAATGTCAGAGTGTGCACTGTTTACTTTCGATGATCCGCATCACTACCCAGTGTTCTCAGTTTTGTATATATGTTTATGTACGTAGGAGGTGTATGCATTATACAAACTAAGTTATACATGCTCATGAACGTATATAGAGCTATAGCATTGAAGTTTAAATATTGACTGCATGATTATTTAGTCCAAAATGGTAGTTAGGGTGCTGGGTGCTGGGGACTGGTGGGAGTGTTATTATATAGGACACAAATATATATATACCTTTGGCAGCCGGTGCGAGCTTTACTCTTCATAAACCACATCCCAATTTCACTCATTCACTCATTCATTCCTTCACCTTCTCTCTTGACTCTGTCTTTTATTATCTTCTTCACGAGAGCTGCTCTCATCAGCCAGCAAGATGATCTCAATGCTTGATGAGGCCGCCGAAGAGGAGTCTGCCCAATATTTTGTTGAAACGATGGAAAAGGTTTTGTTGAGGGGAATGTTTGGCTGGGTCGACGCTCGTTGAGCTCTATCGTGGATGGGTAAGAAGAGATCGAAGGCGTCGGACCAGGCTTCATTCCTTTGAACTTGACCTTTTATTTTTTACCTACAATATTAAGCTGCTTGGGTTGGATGTGGGGATCGTTGTCTGGCTCGAAGTAGTGGGCGATTCTGATCATGAGATCTTTTTTGAGTTTAAACTACTCTCTGATTTGTCGCCCTTACTTCGGACCAGGCTTCGTCCTACTCAACCGATCCTCGCCTAATTTCTTGGTCTGTTTTCTTGATTGAGTTCAACTCAAAATCTCGAATATACAAACACGCGAACTTACCTTCTTCAACAGGTTTTCCCATGATGTAGCTAATGTATTATTTAAGGTACGTACTCATGACATATTTAATTATTCCTTAGTTTTTAATTTATGTTAAGCCATTTTTAACATGGAAAATCTTACTATACATATTACTAGGTAGTAAAATGGGCATTTTAGCGAATATTAGTTTGAACGACTGTGTCTTTTGATCCATACATATAGTTTTTCTTGTTTGATCTTCTTGCTCGGTGTCTTCGGTAGTTTTTTCTTGTAGTGACCGGCTAATAATCTGCACTCAACTGGAATCGCAACTCCACTGGATTTCTCCTCTTATTGTTTTTTTTCACATATATATTGTTGGTGTTGCACTCTCTACATAAAATTTGTCTTCCATACACATGTCTACGTTTTATTAGTACGGAGAAAATTTTATTTCCAAGGCTTCAGGCCAGTGTGTTTCTACAGCAATTTTGGGCAATCTTCTTCTCAAAGGCAGTAATACGTTCCGCTCATTGTCAAATTGTCCACGCGAAGCATGAGATTTTTTGTTCGATTGCTAATTTTGTAGTATGGTACTCATGAAAAATATTTCGGTTCTTAAATTGTATGTGTTCTAGCTTGCCTGTCATTCACAAACATGGAAATATGAGAAACAAAACTAATTGTTTTTAAAAGATGAAACAGAAAAAAATCGCTTCCGTACAAATTGTAGAAGAATTGAAGCAGCTGTCTATTGGTGTTCTGATACACATTGTCAAAAATACATTGACAATCACTGCGTTGTCTGAGGGAGTAATGACAATCGGGAAATTTAATCGTTTCTTTTGGGTTTTTCTATGTTTTGGGGATTAGGGGATTAAAGAACTGATACAAGTGTCACATGATCATGAAGTGAATGAAAGGTGTCATAACTTGACAATTATAGAAGGGGAAGACTAGCTGTAGTTGAAACTTTGCCTTGAATAAATTGATCAGTGATTCGTTGGTTTTGAATGAGATGATATTTGTGAAAATCTCCTGAGCAGGCTGACATATTGTTTTAATTGCATCTACTTCTACCTCATGGTCTGTGCCTAGCAATCCGATCAATCTTCTCAATGGAGCTAGCCGAGGGAGTTCATTTGTGCATGGTGCAGTAGCTTTCTCGCAGCTTCGATCAGAGACTAGCTACGAGTGAAAAGCACAAGAGATGGAGGCATTAATGTTATTGCTTTATCACGAAGAAGTGCAAAGGCCAACTTCAGATGAAGTCATGAATATTGCTTGAATGGGTGGATGCCGATATACATTGACTTGAATATTGTCCAGTGCCGCCTCCAACTACATGCTTCCTAAAAGTATACCTGAAATTCATTTGATCACCACTCCTGACAAAATTCAGTATTCATGACAACATGAATTATATCTATATATGTCCATCCCGAAAGTTAAAATTAAGGCCTAATGTTTTGTTTGGAGTGGGCCGTCGACGAGCTTTTTTACGGAGTACACGCTTTATACAATACTTGAGTATTTCCGTTAATTTTTTGGAATTCGTACATGGAATGTTAGAACATTGTTGGCCTCCCGAATACAAATTAAGACGGCCAAAAGAGTTTAAAATCTGCTCTAGATGCAAAGAATCAAACTCAAGATCTCTCAATAAAAGGGGGAAGCTGAGTCGTACTTGATAATTTGATATAGATATTGCAAAAACTTGTTTGGTGCTTCAGGTGTTAATTAACGTATGTATTCTTCTTCGTGGGTCTATGGCTGAGGACTGCACTATTCACTTTGATTGTTAATACTGTTCATGTATTGATTGATATACATCCTATCGTCTTCTATCAACTCAACCCACGGGCTCGGCTATGGGAATCAGAGATGTAGGTACGCCTTCCTTCCGACGAACTGATGGCCAGCTCGATCGGTCTTATTTGTTTCGTGAACTTTATTTTTTCCCTAGTTTTGACAACACAGTTGTTAAAATCTTTTGCCATCACACCAAAATTGGCTAAACTTGACCTCATAAAAAAGTTATTTACTTACATGGAATAGAATTTTCAAGGTGCCCTACACAACTTCAAAATGCATGTATATGCTTTATTTAATTTATTAATTTTAAAAACGTATCTGAGTGCACTTGTGACATTTGAATTGATAATACTGAATATTAATGCTTTGGTGTTCGCCAGTCTCGGCCATCAACTCCGAGATTTATTTGAGTGTGTTGACCTACAAATTACAACTGCTTCCTCCTTGTGCTCTCCCTAAAAAGTTTCTTCCTCTCGTGCCCTCACTAAAATTTTTTTCTTTCACAAATTTAAGTTAGATCTTCGTATAATCTTAAATACCTTTGCTGTCAAGGCCTCATTCTCGAAATAGAACTTACCCATTACATCTTCCCTTGTTTTGTTGGCAACAAGACACAAGTTAAACAGCCACTGGGCATTGACGAAGTGACTGTGAAGTGATCATGCCCAGCTAAAACAAACTGATCCCTTCTCACTCCTAGTTACAAACTGGCCCGATTCAAGATCCATTATTACAAGGTTACCTACAAAACTTTATATACTCCCGGCGATATCAAAACTTCTTTTATTTAAAATGTTGAACAAAAAACATATTTTTTTATTGCAAAGGATCGCGAAGATATATATTTTCTCTAAAAAGAAACACAAGATGATTTTTTTGGGGGGGCAAGATAAGTGAAAAGAAAATGGGAATTTTTGCATCCTAATCCAAGCCCCATAAAATTCAACGGAAATGATCGATGTATGTATACCATCAGAATAACATTTAAAGGCAGTTTTTTTTAATTTTAAAAAATTCTATCCAATTAAGACCAATAAGATAATTGTTCATGGTACATGGGCGTCTACACATGCAATATCAAAAGATTTGAGGATAATCTTTACTCAGCCTGTTTCTTTTAAAACTGAGTTGTCACTAACTAGAAAGTGGTGAAGGTTTATGAACTTAAGACGCAAAACTTTGTAAGCATATTTATCTTTCCAATTGTTTAGTGGAAAAGTGGCATCACAAATGCTTTAAATTAAAAACAATTTAATGCACGTGATCTCAATCTCATGTCTCATACTCTGTAACCTACAATTCTGCGCACTACATTTTGCTTTTCTTCATCAAAATATATTTTTTTATTAGGATATATTATATCTTTATAAGGAAAATAATAACGCCTCTTTGGCATTTTCGCAGTTGTATGTGGCACATTAAGACAAGACATTATAGCATGATAACGCATTAAGATACCACCTACAGATCTACTCATCTTGTTAATCAGCACAAAATACAATTGCATTACAACTGTTACACTCCATTCCATAGTCTTACAAGATCTACTCATCTTCTTACACCGTTTAATGGGAATAGAGTCGCCTGCCATATAACCCAAAAAGAAAGAATCCGATTTGTAGGCTCACTTGGCCCTTTTTATCTGGAAAGTTACAAATGAAGGTATTACTAGTAGCATATATAATGTCAATTGTCACGCCCCCATGTATTCACGTGCATGCCAACGTCTCCCTTTCCTTCGCCTCGAAGCATAACTTGTGTTGCGTTCCTCATATCAAATCAATTTATAACCAATTGCGAGTTCTATGCTGATGTACCCATCCATAATTGCACATCACAGTTGAGAGTGCCTCATTTCCATTGCTTTGATTGGCCAGATTCAGAACACATTTTCTCCATTTGTCCACGGCAATTCTCTGGGTTGGGATGTGACCACAAACCCCACAAAAACAGTGAAGGCTATGTAAATGAAACACCACTAAAAATTTTCACATTTCAACTGGAATAAATGAAGAGAAGAGGAGGGTAGAAGGGGAAGGTGAGTGGCTTGCTGGGAGGTCGTCAGACGCTGAGTCCGTCCACACCACACTGCTTATAAGTCAGAGACTGTCTCCTGGGGCTTATCACTATGGTACAGTACACCGATGCCTGCATAACCACCACCCTTGTTAGAACCTCCCCTACTATTTATACAACAACTGACTGGCATTTTTAATAAAAATAATTGAGTAATTGGGAACGAACTATGAGCTATCAACGACGACGGATTCAAAAGTTAGAAGAAAGAAAAAAGGGAGAATTTTGTGTTGCTCTATAATTGACGATGGCAAGGCTCGCCATGGCGCCTCCATTCCCCAAAAGACGCCGCCGGCCCACCACGAAGGCCGTCGGGGGCACCCCTTTGGGGCCCACGGCATATAACTCTCATGTCCATCGTTCGGCGTGCAAGAAAAATGAAAGCCACCGACGACATAATTCACATGATCCTCAATTCGTCTCTCTCAAGTCTTTCTACCAGCACTACTTTCACTTACAAATTAGACACCCTTTTTACACGGTTATCACAATAATAATAATAATAATAATAATAATAATAATAACATTCATTAATAAAAATGATCTTTCCAAGCTAACTGTCGACATCGATCAGTTCCTAGTCATGCTAATTTTCCTTGATTATATAATTTACTAATACATCATAATCATGTAAAAGTGAGCTGTTTATGAAAAAATTGGGTATAATCGAAATTTTGGGGGTAAAATGAGAAATAATAATAATAATAAATAAATAGATAAATACGAAAAAAGAGCGGGTGCAGTGAGGAGGAGCTAACCTTGACTTTCGGTGTGTTGATGTGGAGGACTCGAATCCGGGCGGCGACGTCGCCGACGACGTTGAGGTCGACGCGGTCGTTGACGGCGGCGTCACGGACGAGGTCGGCAGCGTTAACCATGGAGACGTCGAGGCGGTCGACGGCGACGCCGGCGGAGAAGGAGCTGCGGCTGTGGGGGTTGGAAGAAGGCGGGCACGCGCGCGACGCCGAGGGGGACGCCCTTGTACATCACGTACAGGTCGGCTGGGCTGTACTTGATCCCCACCTTGTTGGGGTTGGAGGCGGTGAAGAGCAGGGATATGTTGAGGCTCAGGTAGGTAGCGGCGGAGGAGGTGGTGAAGATGAGGTAGTGGACCGACACCTGCTGCAGCTCGAACTGCGGCTTCTTCGGCTTCAGAGCGAAGAACACGACGAGGGCGACGGCGGTCACCAGCAGCGCCAGGAATACCAGGAGGAGGAAGAGGCAGCAGCAGCACCCCTTGAAGGAGGCCGCAACTGACGACGATGACGACCGCCGAGGCTGGTAGTGCTGGTGCTGCTGCTGGTTGGCGTAATGGAGATGACCATTGCCGTCGGCGGTGGTCGAAGGGGCGCCTCCCCGGCCATGGTCGGGGATTGCGATCGCTGCCGCCGACGAATGAGACGGCAACGTCGGCGGCAGCAGCAGGTTTTGAAGAGATTGGGATGGTGGTGGTGGTGGTGAAGAAAGGGTACGGCCACTTTTTTTTTTTTGCCTGCGTTTGTGGTGGGCCGGGGGTGGTGGTGGGAGCTAGCGTACGCCGTACGTGGCGCGCCTTGTGGGACCAGCGCCGTAGTTTGGCGGCGGCTGCTTGGAGCTTGGGCTTAGGAATCTGGCGCCGCGCCCTTCCTGCGCCAATTAGCGACGCCCAAAGCTTACTTTGTTTCGTCAAGGCTTGATGCCAGCTCACTCGAAATGGCCCCTCTTCCTCATTTTGTTTTATTTATTTGTCCTCATAACGATTTAGCTTGGTGGATGACTCTATCGGCTTCTTACTGTACAAATGTGTATATCCATACACTTAAGTCCGGTTGTTCGTATTACTTTCAAAGTAATATAGCAGGCCTTTAGTCACATGTCAGCTTTTTCGTTTTATGATCTGCTGGGCACACACACGAGTCGTTGCTCACCATGCAATGTGCCTTGTTCAAAATATCATTCTACGTTGATGATTTGGTGTAAAGGCATGCAATTACGGTGGAGTCTAGATATGGGTATGTGCACCTTTTTACATGCCTTGAGTGACACAAGGTGCGCTTCTTCAATCAATCACAAGGTATTTTAAAGCTAAGTATAAGATTTTGAGGGACAGTCTTTGAAGAATTAAGGCGTGACAAGGTGTACTAATTTCCCTAACTCAACTCTCTAAGATAGAATAATATTAATGATTTGTTATGTCCATTGAATAATGAATTAGAAGATGCAGTTATTTAGAGTTTATTATGAGATTTGTTATTTTGCTCTTATGTTATTCAAATGGCATGTAAAGTCTTCAAACGCCCCTTCTTTCGTGGGGGAGGCTACATTTTCTCCTCCTTTTACAGCCTTCCCTCCATTAGACTTCTGTGATGCTCGTTCATGGCTGCCCTCCCTCTTCCTCTTCGACCTCATCATACCCCACTTCCGGACTCGCTACACGCCCCTCCACCCCACGCCATCAAACCCGCCCCACAACCATTCGTTCATATTCCTCAGAGATCAGACGACGTCGTCGCATGGACGTCTTCAATCGCTCGCCATTGCCGCAGCGGCTCCCTCCCGGGGGCCGCCCGCGCCTTTTCCGACATGAAATCGGCGGGCGTCCGGCCCAATCATGTCACCCTCGTCACCCTCCTCTCCGCCTGCGCCGACGCCGGCGCGGCCGCCGCCCTCGCCCTCGGCACGTCCCTCCACGGCTACGCCTGCAAACTCGGTTTCCACGCCGACGACGTGAAGCTGGGCACGGCCGTGGTCGACTTGTACGCCAAGTGCGGCCGCATGGACGTGGCCAGGCGAGTGTTTGACCGGATGGCTGTCAAGAACTCGGTGACTTTCAATGCAATGATCGACGGGTACGTCAGGAACGGCGATTTGGAGATGGCGACTTCGATGTTCAACGCCATGGCTACCAGAGATAAGGTCTCGTGGACAGCATTGATGGGCGGGCTGGTGAAGAACGGTCTTTTCGAGGAGGCTCTTGATTGTTTTCGGGAAATGCAGATGAGCGAAGTGGATGCTGATTATGTGACGTTGTTGATGGTGCTCACTGCTTGTGCCAACTTGGGAGCAATCGGGTCGGGGTTGTGGGTGCACAGGTTTGCGTTGAGGAAGGACCTTCTCGTCAACGTGAGGCTCTGCAATGCACTCGTCGACATGTACTCTAGGTGTGGGTTCGTCGATTTAGCTAGCCAAGTGTTCGATCAAATGCGTGAGAGGAGTGCAGTGTCTTGGAATTCGATTATCGTTGGCTTTGCCATCAATGGGCGTCCCAGAGATGCTCTTGAACGCTTCGTCATGATGCAAGAGGCAGGATTCAGGCCGGATGCAGTGACTTTCACGGGTGTGCTCACGGCTTGCAGCCATGGTGGTTTGCTTACCGAGGGACTTCGGTATTATGACGAGATGCGGACGGTTCATAGGATTCCGCCGAGAATCGAGCATTACGGTTGTGTCATTGATCTGCTCAGTAGAGTTGGGCAGTTGGACGAAGCCGTTAAGGTAGTTGAAGACATGCCCATCGAACCAAATGAAGTTATCTTGGGTACGTTGCTGGCTGCTTGTAGAGTTCATGGAGATGTTAAGTTGGCCGAGAGATTGGTGGGCTATCTGTTTGAACTGGAGCCTCGGACTGACTCAAACTATGTGCTTTTATCTAATATATATGCGGCCGCCGGAAGGTGGGATCATGCTGGGGAAGTGAGGATGGCGATGAAGAAGCATGGTGTTAAAAAGAGACCTGGCTTCAGTTCCATTGAGATTAATGGCTGCGTGAGTGAATTCGTAGCTGGAGATAAATCACAACACCAGTCTGGAGAGATCAGAAACCTACTTGATCAACTTACAGTTGAAATGAAACTTGATGGTTATGTCCCTGAGATTATACCTTCTGACCCGGATTAACATGGTCCATGGACATAAATTTCTAGAAATCAAACGATTGGGTTTGATCAGGAAGAATAGATGTGAAAGGATATTACATCTCACTGCCGTGGCTCAAAAAACAATAAGAGGTCTCGACAAGTTTTGAAAAAGGGAACATACAATATATTGTGTTGCATCCGGATATAGTTGAACTTTGTTGTGAAATCTGGATTTAGTTAAAGGCGGAACAGATTGGACAATTCATATCTGTCCTTGTCCCTGGTTGATTACTGGGTCATTATGATGCTATGTCAGCATTTCAGCGTCAATGCAATGCGTTGAATCGTGGGTTGTAAATTTGCTGTGCGTTCATATTGTGCTAATTGATACAGTCTGGTTGTTTCTGACCAGAGTTCCACTATTTTTTGCGTAAAGATACATTGGAAAGATTACATGTATGTAGGAGAAAGAGTCTACCATGGCTGCTACCTAATATTTCATCAGCCCCTGTTCACTAATTGAACGTGAACCAAATCTACTGAACCGGATGTGGGTATGCTGCACCCTTGATAATGATCAATACATAAATAATAAAAGCATTTATATAAAAAATCAGCCGCGTTCTTCACACCCCCAAGCTTTTACATTGCTTGGGAAAAAACAGATCCCTCTTCTCCAATTCCATGTTGAATTTGTTGTTGCATGGGAAAATTACTCCCACCTTATAAAAACAGATAAATAAAGAACCAAAAAGATGATCTGATAAGTTGGATATTAGATGGCCAAAAATATTTAACCAGGCATAAAAATTAATTTCTCCACATTGGCAGTCCCAAACCCGATCGAAGGAGAAAAGTTGATGTCAACAAGGATATCCAACCATTCAAAAATTTGTGATTATATCAACAAAGATATCCAACCATTTAAAAATTTGTCATTTCATAAATCCTTATTTAGGGTTCATGTCCCAAAACCCAATTAAAACCCTGGAGTATTTGGCTCTTACAAAGCAGAAACCTAAATACATACAGGCACTCCTCTCCACAGGAATTGCAATGCAGCTAGTAAGCGCTAAACAAGATAAACATTGCTTCTAGCCAAGGATTTGTTGTAACAAATGTTACCACAAACTCGCTATAACACTTACATAATTAGTTTAAATATTTTTAATTGAAAAAAATTAACTTAATTATTACAATTAAATTTTTTAACACCTAATTAAAAAATTTAAATCAATCAAATAAACGTTACAACAAGTTCACTGTAGTGAGTGCTATGGTAAATCCCTGGTAATTGCTTCTAACCACATATGCTTGTCTTTTCTTGTTTCTTGGACCGTGCGGAAGCAGAACTACAATATTTACTACAGTTGCAAAGCTATTCCATACCGAAAACAAATCTTTACTCCAATCTCTCTTCTTACCTGCTAATGAACTGATGGATTTTCCATAAAAGCTAAAGAGATTAACATTCTTCTTTAAAAATGGGGACAAAAAAGAATTAATGAAAAAGAAAAAAACCCACAGAATTCCACCAGCATTACAATTACGCTCCTGTGAAAATATTCCCAACCAGAACATATCATTCGGCCCATGAAATCCTGCCGTTAACGTTGCTCAAAAAACTAGATCGGACAGACCGACATGACATTGCAGTCAATCCACTCTATACCAGCAATCTTAAAAAGCCTTTATTTTGCACATCTTGGTGAACAGGAAGTTGAGAAAAACTGAGACATTCCAAATCTTACTGCTCCTATCGCCAAAAGCACATAATTCAAAACCTAAACTTCGCCCACCAAAACTTGTCTCAAAGAAAATGTAAGATCCCTTGCAAGAATAACTAGTCTGTACTTCTTTGCTACTAGAAGGACAGTGATGATTTTCAAGAAGGCTTCAAAGGTTTAGAATTTGATATTGATGAACAAGATGGATTATCCATATCTGCCCTCAAGTTTATTCCATTCAATTGTCCACATAATTTGGAAGTCGGCGTCAATTTGTTGTACTGCAAGACATATGCCCAGGCATCATTGTCATCAAAATCATAAAGGCTTTAAAAATGAAAAGCATAAATGTAGGTTTCTTAAAAAAAAAGTTTGTGTAAAACCACAAGTGCAGAGTTCAACCATAATACCTCTTCAAGAAATGACTGGATCTCCTCTTCAGTTAAAGCTTCTTCTTCTGCAGCGGCATCCCATCCAAGTGACTTTAAAAATGCCTCTTCCTCCTCATCTGGAAAAGCAATGGCGGAGCCAACAATAGCTTGTTCATCTGAGCAAGGAATCTCACCATCACTAGAAAAAATTGCAGCATTTTCACCGTCAGATAAAGAGCAAGCCAAGGTAGCTCCAGTTGCAAAATCAACCTCCCTTCCATCTTCGACAATGAAACCAGAATTTGCCACTAAATCTTCCTCATGTTTCTCTTCAGTTGCTGAAAGAGTAGAATCTGGGGTGGTCAACACATGATCATTGCTTGCAGAGGATTTCTTCCTCAAGGAATTAAAGAATTCATTGCGGTTCTGAGATTGAGAAGTAAGTTTTCTATCAGCCAAAGAGATTTGGGTTACTTTTGCCCCTACAGACTTAAGCTTAACAGCTGTAGGACTTCTTGAAAGAGCACCAGTCGCAGTAGGGGAAGCAACACAGTGTGCATTGGGATGAGTTGGGCTCAAAGTTTCGTCACCTAGTGAAGTAGAATACCCACTCCTTTCTCGATTTAAAATAACAAAACTGCTATTAGGTTGTGAGTTCTTTGTACTGTCAGATTTAGAGGACCCACGGAGAGATTGGTTAATCAGCTGTGATGATGATAGCTGTTGACCAGCCTTACTGGTATTACTCAACTCGTTAGATCTTAGGCATTTGAATTTTGATTTATCCAATGAGAGTAGAGCCTGTATGGAAGAAAAAGGAAACAGAATCAAAATGATAAACTAAGACAACTTTAGCCAAAAAATTGTTATACTTCAGGCAAGTAACTAATCATTCACATAATGCAGAATACATGATCTACCTAGAATCCCCAAAAATACACTTCTTCAAAATAATCACCCGCATAAATAATGAATTAATAAAACAAAAGGGCCATTGCTATCATTTATTTCATGCACATCTAAACTCTGGAAACCATCCAAGTTGAACTATAAGCAAATACCTTTAACCCATATACAAAACACCCCTGTCATAAAGTTAACGACACAGTTCCGTTAACAGAGATGCATGCAGTTAGATAAGGATGTGGCAAGAGCAGTAGCAGAAATATTTATATGCACACAAAATAAAATCAACACTCTAGTATCTAGAAGAAAGGTCTGATACAACTATCATTCACATGAATTTCAAATGAACATGGGGATTGATCTATAGCACTTTTAGTTATTGGTTACATAATTAAGAAACAGAAAAGTAGTGAGAGCAGTGTTTGTAAAATAGAAATCTCCAAAGTAGAAATTGTCTATTTTTTAACAAATTTTGAAAGGGGAGACCTAAACCAACATTAGAAGTCTCCAAAGTGGAAATTGTGGATTTTTTTAACAAACTTTGAAAGGAGATAACGATACCAACAGTTCAAATGCATTACCAATCTAACTTCGTGAAAGCAATGATGCCTAAAAGCTTACAAATGTGCTAATTATTGAAACATTAAGAACCAGCCACCTACACATCACCATCATCACCACCACCATCCTCCTCCTCCTCCTCCTCCTCTATAACTCATCCCACCTGGCTGAGGTTAGCAGCATAGATTCAAAACTTAATACCCAGCAATAAAGTGCTTTTGATGAACAAAGGATTCAGTTTTTCGTTTGAATATCCTCCCTCACATAACCTTGGAGGGGAGGGGGCAAAAAGAAATTTTCCTATCAAATCATACACCTTCCAATAATTGGACGAGTATCATAAGATGAGTGTTGATTGCAAGGCGCTAATATAGATTAAATATATGACCACAGAAAACCATTGGTAGGCATACAAGGACAAAGAAGATAGAAGATGCATGACCACACTGAAAGTAGAAATGATAAGGCTGCCTTAATTACGGCTAGACAAAAACAAATCTTCAAAGAGACCATCCTAAATTGGAATCTAGTGTGATTCTCCATCAAAGACAACTGTTTTTCCTGGCACAGATGCAAAAGCTCTCCATCATAATACATCTATAAATTTAGTGAATAGAAAAAAGGCAGATAAAAAAAAGCTATCAACTTCTGATAATAGATAAATAGCACACACCTCAAATTTTGAGAAAAAAGGACATTCCCATAACCATTTGTGGATAAAAGGAAAAGAAAATTAAAAAATATGACAAAATTTTCCTTCGCAGATTATTCAAAAATTCTTCACTTAACAAGATTAAATGTATCTTGGTTTCAGAACTCAAATAAAAATGGAACAATTGACATCTTGTTGCTAAGACTGACTAAAATGAGGTTATAATACAACAAAGCAACCCATATAACAGAGAAAAATGCAAAACAGTATCCTTACAGCACTTTTAGGCATTGACGGTGTCATTGGTATCAACTGCCTTGACTGTTTGATAGCCAATTCTTCCAGCCTATGAGTTTCAACGGATGACTGCAAACCAAAGGCACAAGAATAAAATGCCAGAAAAGACAGGCTTGTAGACAACAAAGGACACTTTATACAAGAAAAGATACCTGCGGTGCCGTGCGAGCCCGACTAGGGGCCTGAACCAATGCTTCAGCCATATTAAGACCAGTGTTTGAGCTAAGAGACATACCGGCAGAACTGACAGGTGCAGAAGCAGCAGTTGGCAAAACCACCGAACTGCTACCTCCAATTATAATAGGCACTTCAGCAAGCACCGAAGTCCAACCATCACCTCCAATCACAGTTGAACTATTCATAGGTAAACTATGAGAAGCCGAACTCAAACCAGGAGATTTCACCCTAACTTCTGGAGCACCAAGTTTCTCCTCAGATCCCAACGACGGGAAATCTCTCTCAAATGTAGATTTGATGTTGTTGGGAGAAATAATACTTCCAGCAGCATGTGGCTCATTGTTTAGGTCATTGACCAATTTATTTGACAAGACTTCCCCTCGTTTTGCTGATATATTAGAAAAAGAGCGTCGTAATGCATCTCTCTCATCCCTACACACCAGAACATCAGTAGAAAGCATCAAAGGATCAGAGAAGTCAAAACGACTTCGTAAAGCTCCTCTGTCCTTTCCTCGCCTATCAAAATCCCTATCCCAATCTCTCTCACGATGACTTTTACTAAAACTTGAATATGACTGCCACTGCAGTGAAGAAACCTTGTCATTCAATACGGCGCCATTGCTACTTGAACTTCTTCGGATGTGAGAAGACTTTCTATCAGAGGTACGAGATGTGCTGTTGTTACCATTTGAAAGGTGAACCTTGCTCCTTGTGGAATTTGAAGTGGAATGATCATCTGCAACAAACAAAAAAAATATGATAAGATCTAACTTGCAGTTCACAAATAAAAACTAGCAAAGTGTAAGGGGCAGTAATGCCATACCAGACTGGGAAAGAGATGCAATATGGTGGAGGGAACTGCCACCACCATTTGTGCCCGCACTGGATCCTCTGAGCCATTCTGGCGCTAAAGCAGGTTCACTCTTGTCCATATCGATAGCAGACCGTCATAGGTGTTAAGGAATGCGAGAAACAATAGCGAATTATGCTTCTCTGGTGTAAAATCTCTATCAACCAAACACACTTCCAGCCCCCTCCACATTCACCCAGTAAAAACTAGTCTACTTTTAACCCTAAAGTAAAAAGGGTTGGTTCTTCCACTGGTAAAACAGATCTTCTAAAACCAAATTCCAAAACCCTAATTCCGCCCGGGCGTGCCAATACTAACTCCTAGACGGCTGCTACACTTATCAAAGCAAAGATAAAATTCCGAAGCTCAAGATTGTCGTCTGTACCGTATAAACTCTCAACAAACTGAATCAAACAGTAACAATCAAAGAGAAATGAACCTGTTGTTCTTTGCAGCGATTTCCATGGAAGCGACTCCAAAGGAGAAGGCTTTGGAGAGAACAGAGACAACAATGAAAAATCCGACCCTACACCGCCATTCTCTTCCAGAAGCGAAACTAAGAAAGCAAAGGTGTCTCCCGGCGGCCCCTCATCGCCTCCAAAAACTCAACCAAAACATACCACCAAATGCCAGCAAACCGTCACAACAACATCACAAAACCATCATTACCTCCCCATCCAAAAAAGGTGGCGCCAAACCTAAATCCCTGAGACGCAAACAACCCAATTCCCGCACCAATTCCAAACAAGATTGATTGCCAAGAAAGGGCGGGGCAATACCCAGCAGCACCCAACACCGCCCCCTCCTCCCCTCCAAACAACCAAAGAACCAAATTCCAAGCAAAATCACCAACTCATCAAAGGGGGGCACCAGCCAAATTGGAACACCAAAACCGCCGAACGAAAACGGCGCCAAGCAGAGACCTTCAAACGCCCCCAGCAAGTGCTAATGTATCGGAAAACCGCGGGCGGGGGCGCAAGAAAAATCAAACCCTCAGAAAAAAGAGAGAGATTTAAGACGGAGAGAGAATTCGAACAAACGAGGAATAATGGCGGGCACAAAGGATGAGGAAGGGATTGTTTCAATATTGACGTGGGTGGGGTGGGAGTGGGGGAAGAGGCGGCGAGGGCGGGGTTGAGAGCAAGGGCAGGAACGAAGGGGGGGTCGGGTTGTGTTGGTGAGGAAACGGAAAACGCATGAAGGGTGCAATTCTTCATGGATGCTGGGGCTAGGCTTTTGGTAAGTTAGGGATTTTGGGCGGTGTTTTAGAAAATAAATATATAAATATATAAATATATAAATATAAATATATAATATATATATATATATATGCAACATATATAATATATTTTTGCATCATAAATAGTGAGGTGCATTATATGAAAATTGGGATCCCGCGCGAGGCTCTTTGGCCCGGCCCAAATTCTTGTGGGGGCCAATTTTGAAGGGCTGGCCCCACACCCAAACCCACCAAACTAGGCCAAATAGGGTTTTACGTAGAATATATTAATTGGCCCCGCCTGAGTTATTAATTGAGTTAACTGTGCCCCAAATTTGCCTTGACTATTTTCTGGCTTCCTTCGTGGTGTCAAGGTGTTACCAAATAGGTATTTCTAATTAGGCATTTATTAATACTGAAATACCCACTAATTAAGCCTACAATTAGTTAGCAAATACTCGAGCGTGGCTAAAATTCTTTCATACAAAGTGTTCCTAAAAACAAACCAGGTAAAACTCACCAGTCAACGCCAAAGAATGGGTGTTACATGTAGGCTTACATCCATCACATGCAAAGATTGTTGTAGCTCGATACTAAACAAGGCATGTCCACCGTCGAATGATCCACCTTGAAGCAAGATTAGGCCTTTAATGAACATTGGTTAAGAGTAAGAATAGACTTATGGTGTCCTTACCACCTCTTACGAAGTCATACCAATGCGGTAACGAGGGGGATAAATAGAAGCAATCTAACCCTAGCTGGATCGTGAATTCTCTCAAACAGCCGAGCCTTCAAATGCCTCTAAACGACAGTACCTTGTATGCTTATTGATATCACTTCCTCTCAAAAAATAAATAATAATAAAGGAAGTTTTTTTAGATTTTAAGTACTACATAAATTTAGTTTGAAGATCAAAATTTCTGCAGTGTTCTAACATCTAACAAAGCAGAGACGTAAGTAAAGGCACTTCTCACAATAAGGACGAATGATGAAAATTGAAGTTAGAAAGCGCCCAACAAGATAAAAATTGCTTCTTCCAATGGATCCTTATCTTGTTTCTTGGGCGAGGGACCAGCAATTACACTAAGGCAAACTGCTTCTACAGCGATAGCAAAACACTTCTTCCAACCTCTCAACTAACCGGCTAATGAACTAATGAATTTTCCATAAAAACTAAAAGATTACATGCTTCCTTTAAAATGGGACGAAAAAGAATCAATGAAAAAGAAAAATCAGACTTCCAACACTATAGTTACCATCCTGTGAAAGTATTCCCAACCAAGAACATATATGGATCATGAAATCCTGTCATTTGTGTTGCTGAAACTAGATAGAACTCAACCGACATGACATCGCACTCACTCCTCTACACGGGCAGCCTTAAAGCCTTTATTTTGCACATGGTGGGCATGAAGACAGAAAAAACCCTGCACGTTCCAACTCTTACTGCTCTTCGCTTGCTCTTTTCTCCAACTGCAAATATTCTAAAACCTAATGTTTGTCCACCAAAACTTGTTTCAAAGAAAATGGAAACCAACTGCAACAACTACTATTTTTCTGTATCTCTTTCCTACCAGAGGGTCTGATTTTGAGAAGGCTTCAAACATTAGAATTTGATACAGATGAACATGGTCGGCTCTCCATATCTGCCCTCAAGTTTTTTCCATCACATTGTTGACATAATTTGGAAGTAGGCGTTAATTTGTTGTACTGCAAGGCAAATACACAAACCATGGACAGGGAAAATGACAATCTTTAAAGCTTAAAATATAGGTTTCCCTAAAAACCAAGGTCAGTGAAAACCACAACCAAAAATGAAATTTAAGCACCATACCTCTTTAAGGAACGCCTGGATCTCCTCTTCAGTTAAAGCTTCTTCTTCTGCAGCAGCATCCCATCCAAGTGACTTTAAAAATGCCTCTTCCTCCTCATCTGGAAAAGCAATGGATGAATCAAAAGCTTTTGTTCATCTGAGAAAGGAATCTCACCACCACCACTAGAAGATATAGCTGCATTTTCGCCGTCAGATGAAGAGCAAGTCAAGGCAGATCCAGTTGCAATATGGGCCGCCTTTCCATCATCCATAAATGCACTAGAATCTTCCACAAAATGTTCCTCATGTTTTTCTGCAGTTACCGAAAGAGCAGAATCTGAGGCCACTGATACATGATCAATGTTTGCAGAGGTTTTTTTCCTCAGGGAATTAAAGAATTCATTGCGATTCTGAGATTGAGAAGTAAGTTTTTTGTCAGTAGCAGAGATTTGTGTAACATTTGCACCTACAGACTGAAGCTTTACAGCTGTAGGACTTCTTAAAGGAGCAACTATCGCAGCAGGAGATGTGATACTGTGTGTGCTGGCATGGGTTGGGCTCAAAGTTTCATCACCTGGAAAATTAGGAAATCCATTCCTTTCTCGATTTAAAATAACAAAATTGCTATTAGGTTGTGAGTTTTTGACACTGTCAGATTTGGAGGATCCACGGACAGAGTGGTTAACGACCTGTTGACCAGCCTTGCTTGCACTACTTGACTCATTAGATTTTAAGCTTTTGGACTTTGATTTATCCAATGGGAGTAGAGCCTGTATAGAACAAAAAAGAATAAGAATCACAAGGATACGCTTTGACAAGTGACAACTTAAGCCAAACATTTGATATACTTCAGGCAACTAATCATTCTCAAAATGCTGCAAATTTAATGATCTGTTAGGGTTTCAAAGTGACTACACAAAAAAATAAATGACTGAAAAAACGAAGTGCAATGCAATCCCTTATTTCACCAATACACTATCAAAGTTAAACTATAAGCAACTACTCTTTGGCCCATCCACACAATGTCCATGTCAGAAAAATAGTGCACAATGTCGTTAATAGAAGTGAATGCAGTTAAATAAAGGATGTGCAGCAACAACAAAAATATTTTACATACCACACAAACTTGAAGTTAACACTATATCTGCAAAGAAAAGTTTGATGCCACTAAATTTTTGGATTTTCCAATTTAGACCAATCACACAAAATTAGTATTTTAGAATGCAAATAACAAGTATATGGGATAAAATTATTGCAATTTTTTTTAGTTTTTGGCTATACATAATTTAGAGAGAAGCAATGAGCAGTGATTGTCAAGTAGAAGTATCTATAAAGTAGAAATTCAGTCTTCTAGTGAGTGCTCTGAAGGATTCAGCTATACCAACAATTCAAAAGGAATAAAAAATTAAATTCTCCAAAAAAGGGGAAAGTGATGATGCCTAAAAGCTTGACGTGTTAATTTCTGAAACATTGTATCCTTCAAAGCCCATGATTCAATCACCTACACATTATCATCATCAACATCTTATCCCGCTATCCTGAGTATCAGCAACATAAATCTATATCTTTATACCACCCAAAAAGTGATCATCATGAAACAAAGTGTTCAGTTTTTACATTGAATATCCTCCCCCTACCACAAACTCTGAAAGAGAGAGATTAAATGAATTTTTCACATTATCAAATCATAAAACTTCAAATAATTGGATAAGCATCATGAGATAAGTACCGATTGTAAAATACTAATATAGACATGATCAGTAGACAACCACTGGTAAGTACACAGACAAAGAAGAAACAAACTGTCACCATCATAATGTTAGTAGAAATGATAAGGGCCACATGTGACATAACTCTGACTACACAAAACAAAACAATTGACGAAACCATCCAAAATTGAAATTTGGTGTGCTACGTTACCCAAGATAGTAAAGCAAATTTATAAAGAACCTACTGAAAACCCTTTTTTCAAGTATATATGAAAAATGTCTAAAAAAAGTTTTTTGCTTAATCATAATTCAGCTACAAACCAACTGTTGCAGTTTCAACATAATACACTAGATCTAATTTCATAAAAATGATTAGAAATAGAGAATAGCCTAATTCATCTTATAGACTTGGATTGGATAGAAGAAAAAATAAAGAGGATTGAGGAAGAGCAGAACAGGAGACAGAAAGTAACTAAAACATAAACTTCATTTTCCCTCAACTGGTCTGTCCTCTCCCAAAGGTCAGCTTCTTTTATAGAGTTCACAAGCTTTCAATGTTACAAAAATATCCCCCATATAACCCTTCACATTAAGAAAACCTTTTTTACTAAAAAAACCTACCTATAAAGCAAGTAAACAAAATACTACTACTTTATGAAGCAACAAACAAGCCCCAAAAACAACTTTTAACATGTCATCAAACAAAAACCAAACATTGTACTGCATCACCAACTTAACTGGACAAATTGAAGATAAAAATTGCCTCACTTAATTTTTTTTCAAAAAAATATGTACACCTCAAAGTTTGAGAAGAAGGCATTCACATAGCAATTTGTGGATAAACGCAGTAAAAAATCACAAATACGGCATATTAATCCTTCAGAGAATTTCCAAAGATTTGATACATCTTGGTTCAAGTTAAAATTGGCATCTTATAGGCAACTGAAAAAGACTAAAGCGTGCTTCACTAATCATAAATGCCACAATACAAGAGAAAAAAGTAAAACATTATCCTTACAGCACTTTTAGGCATTGATGGTGTCATTGGTATCAACTGCCTCGACTGTTTGATAGCCAATTCTTCCAGCCTTTGAGTTTCAATGGATAACTAAAAACCAAAGGCACAAGATTAAACTACTAGAAAAGACAGAGGCAAATAGATGGCAAAGGACACTTAATACAACAAAAGAAACCTGAGGTACCATGCGATCATGACCAGGGGCGTGAACCAATGCTTCAGCCATATTAAGACCACTGTTAGAGCTCATAGACATAACGGCAGAACTGACAGGTGCAGACTCTGCAGCAGGTAAAACCACCGAACTGCTACCTCCGATTATAATAGGCAGTTTGGCAAGCACCGAAGTCCAACCATCACCTCCAATCACAATTGAACTATTCATAGGTAAACTTTGAGAAGCTGAACTCAAACCAGGAGATTTTACCCTAACTTCTGGAGCACCTGGTTTCTCTTCAAATCCCAGAGATGGGAAATCTCTCTCAAATGTAGATTTAATGGTTTGGGGAGAAAGAATGCTTCCAGTAGCATATGGTTTACTGTTCAAACCATTGGCTGATTTCTTTGACAATAATTCACCTCGTTTTGCTGATATATTGGAAAAAGAATGCCGGAGTGCATCTCGCTCATCCCTACCCACCAGAGCATCAGTAGAAATCATCAAAGGATCAGAGAAGCCGTAATGATCATGTAAAGCCGACCTGTCCTTTCCCCGTCCATCAAAATTCCTATCCCAATCTCTCTCCCGGTGACTTCTACTAAAACTAGTATAGGACCGCGACCGCAAAGAGGAAACCTTGTCATTCAATATGGCGCCATTACTACTAGAACTTCTTCGAAAGTGAGAAGACTTTCTGTTTGAGGTACGGGAACTGTTGTTACCATTTTGAACGTGAGCCTTGCTTCTTGTGGAATTTGACGTAGAATAATCATCTGCAATATAGAACAAAAAAGACACGCATAAATTCAAGACATCTAACATGAAGTTCGCAATAACAAATTGTGGAACATAAATTTCATACCAGAATGCGAAAAAGATGCTATATGGTGGAGGGAATTGCCACCACCATTTGTGCCTCCACTGATTCCTCTGAGCCATTCTGGCACTAAGGCAGGTTCACTTTTGTCCATTGCAATCACAGACCACCATAGATGACAAGGACTATGTGGAACAACCGTGAATTATGCTTCTCTTGTGTAATCTCTATCAATCAAACAAACTTGCAGCCTCTCCCACGTTCACTTACTAAAAGTCATGACAATACCTTCTGTCCAACTAAGATTTGTAGCCTACTGTCCACATAAAACTTCAAAACCCTAGTCTACTTTCTCTTGAAAAAAAAACCTCCTCCAGCAACAAATTCCGAACCCCTAATTCCGCCGGTGCACTCCAATACTAGCACTTGATGGGTGCAGCACACTTCTTAAAAAACCAAGAAAAAATTCCGAAGCGAAAGATTGTCCACTTCACAGTATATACTCTCGAAAAACAGAATCAAACAGCAACTATAAGAGAAATATGAACCTGTTTCGTCGCAGCGTCCTTAATTGAAGAGACACCGAGGATCCAAAGAAAAGGAACAAGAACAAATCCCACCCTACACCACCATTCTCCACAAAAAGCGAAAACCAAGAAACGAAAAACCCTTCTAGCAGCCCCTCATCGTCCCCAGGAGTCGCCCACAACAGACCACCGAATTGGTGCAAAACGTCACAGCAACAACAAACCACACCAATCCCAATCGCACCCCACCACCGCCCCACGCGCCGGCGGCGCCAAACCCAAACAAGCCAATTCCCACACCAATTCCAACTCCAGACACCAAAAACCAAACCAATATCGATTGTCCACAAATAGACCGGGCAACAGCCAGCGGCCGCCCTCCTCCTCCAACCAGCCCAAAGAAAACCCCAAATTCCAAACAAAGTCACCAACGCACCAAATTGAAAACCCTAAACCGCAGGACCAAACGGCGCCAAGCAGAGACCTTCCGATTGCCTCGCAAGCAAGTGCCGATGTCTCGGGTAACAGCCCGGGGGTGGGGCTTCAAACGACCACCGAAAATGTAAAAGAGATTTGAGACGAAGAGAGTTCGAAGAAGACGAGGATTAATGGCGTCGGAAGGGATTGGTGGGAGGGGGAGGAAGCGGCGGGGGCGGACGAGGCGAGCGAGGGAATACGTACGACGACTCTTCCCCTCCCTATTTGTGGGTGTTTTGAATATGGTATTGATAACTATTTCGTCGTTTTTTCGTAATTTTAATAGTCATTGGGTGGGTCTGGGGAAATACGATTGATGAAGAAGGAGTGTATGCAATTTCCTCATTCTCTTTTTTCTTTTGTTTTGTTTGTTGGGTTTGGGCTATTCAACGTGGGCCCAACCTGTGGGACAGGCAAGGGAACTTTTTTATCAATTATGGTATGATCCCGGGAGTTTAAGATAATCATTAAATTTCAAATTCAAAATAATATTATCTTCCTTGCTAACATCGCATTGATTATAATTTGATATTTATTTTTTAATCTATGCATGTATCAAAAGTTTACTACATATTTTATTTTCTTCTTATCAAACTCTTCTTAACTCGAAAAACTTATTCTTTGAAATCATTTCTCAAATTAAGCTCAAAATTTTCTATACCTAAATTTGATGATATTTTTTCTTAACTGAAAATAATATTATCATCCATACTCTGCTAATATCGCATTAATTATGATTTAATATCCATTTTTTTATCCTTATAAGAATCAAAAGTTTACTACATATTTTATTTTCTTCTTATCAAACTCTTTCGAACTCAAAAAACTTATTTTTTGAAATCATTTCTCGAATTGAGCTCAAATTTTCCAATACCTAAATTTGATAATGTTTTCTTAATTCTCATTATTTAAGCTTAATAAAGAATATATATTAGTAGCTCATGCACTTTTTGACTGTGTGATGTATCTCAAATTTTATATTTTGAATTTCGTTATTTATTATATAATTGAGAATAGGTAAGCTGCCTTTAAAGCAGTTCATATTAGACAAATATATATAATCAACTTGCTATATATGACATACTCATTCTCAACCATGTGATAAAACTCAAAAATTGAAATATGAATCTCGAGATCTAATGCATGGCAAAAAAAGTGCATAATCTACAGCTTAACAACTCATATTATCCAAATTATATAGCTATATATATATATATATATATATATATATATATATAACTTAAGAAATGTTCATCTATAACTTATTTTTTAAGGGCGCAAGTGTATGACATTGTTGATCTAATCTGAGCCCAAGTAATTCAACATCTGATGTATTTTACAATTGTCATTATTATTAATTTTATTATATATAATAATATATTTGTGATTAAAGATAAGCATCATTGTGTCTCTTAACTAACCTTCAAGAAAGAGTTTCCAAAAGAAAGTGTGATTTATCTGTGCTCTTAGAAGAGTGGGTGGTTATCTTGAGCCCACCGCGGGAACGAGAGGAGAGAAGAACCCCCAGATGCAAGATCTTGCGTGTGGTGCAAAATTCACAAATATAGTTTCAGATTTTGACCAATTATTTGGAGTGGAATCTCATGAATAAGGATAGATCAAGGAAGAAATTTGGTACCAGGAAAATGCACAATGAAAAATAAATTGGAAAGGAAGACTTTCATCCACCCTCGTTTGATCATACGACGACTTTTGGGATTTTGTTAGTTTTATACTTTCTTTTTAAGTGGTAGTAGTTTTGTACTATGATATATATATATATATATTCTTGACATTTTTATTTGCATATATCTTTAATTTTTACTTGTTGGTATGCTAATTTGGAAGTTGGGAATATCGTTTTAATGACATCATGCTGGATTTTTGAATAGTACGTGGTATATATAGATCAACCGGATCGGAACAGATTTGATCGGATTTAAAATATTATACTACAGTTTATAATAATAATAAAAATAATATAATGTTTTTTCATCTCCTTAAAGTATTTGTTACCAAAATTATTTTCAACATTTATTTTGTTACGATATATAAACAAAAACATGATTATACAAATTCTAATGTCTATAATCTATATGAATTTAAAATTATTATAGAGCAAGACACTAAAAATAATTATTATAACAATATGTACTAACATTGCCTAATACAATATATATGTCTACATTAGACAATTAACATTCCAACTAAATAGAACATCAATAAACAGATCTAGTATTCGATCGAAACAAACAAACACTTCACAAACGGCAAATTGAATCAAATTAAAAATTATATATAATTAAATAAAATTTAACAAAGGTAATGGATTCATCTGAATTATTATCTTAATAACCCTTGAATAAAATCGGACGCCCCGATTAATTTCTTGGCCTGGCCTCGGCTCAGTAGAAATGGGCGGAGCGTTTGAATCGGGTTGAAATCAGCTATGGGCCGCTTTTGCTCGTAGAAATGGGCTGGATTGTCCATGGGACAGATGACCAAACCCACTATCAGCTGCTCAGGATACATTTTTTTTGGTGTGGGAATGTCATGAATCCCTTTAGTGGACTGAAAAATCATTTCAATTATTTCCTCAGTTAAACCTTTATATCGTTGTGTATCTCTATTTCAATGTTCATATAAACTTTTAAACTTTTTCCTCACTTTTTTGAAGCGGAATCATTTCAATCCGATTTAAATTATGTGATTCCACTCGAAATCGGTCAATTTTTACAACCACGTGCATTTGATTTGACTCTTAAAATTATTGAAATTGGCTTCATTTTCTATCCAACCAACTCAGATTTCATTGATTAGTGCCAAGTCAAGTTGAAATCGGTTGGAACCTGCACCAAATCAACTAAATTCCCTAATTAGTAAAGCCAAGCCAAATCTTCAACCTTGAACTAGTAAACTCACTTTCCTCTCTCCTTCATTTCACATAAGTTTTCACTCAAAATCCACCTCTCCATTATTAAACACCTAAGTTTGTATTTAAAAACCCACTTAAAAATTATAGTAAGAAACCCACTTTTTTTACCTTCCTTCCCCACCATCACTTTATCTAAGTTCGTATTAAGAATCTTACTTAAGAAACACATTAAGAAACCCATATTTTTCACCTTTTCCCCCACCTTTACCTCAACTAAAAAAATCATCTCCCAACTATTATTTCACCTTAAGAACTCACCTCATTACAATTCACCTTATCTTCTTAAATGATTTTTTGAATACGAACTTAGGTGAAGCGATAGTAGAGAAGTAAGTTTTTGATCAAGAACTTAGGCAAGATAAATGTGGGTTTCTTATTGTGCACCTTCCTCGTCCAGCTTCACCTCACATGAAGTGTAGAGACTCACCTTCCTCTCTCACCTTTGCTTCACATAATTTTTTGCTCAATAACCCACCTCCCCACTATCACACACCTAAATTTGTATTTAGAAAATCACTTAAGAAGTACAATATTACACCTTGTAACACTCAAAATCCAGCTCACTCGCGAACCAAATCGGAATGTTACGGGTTACTTGATTAAGTTAGTCAACTCAAACTTAACCCGAATGAATCTACTCTTAGCGTCTTGAGATTGAAGATGAATATCGTTATGTATGCATTAAATGCAAGGAACTTTATTGAGGATACTGTGTAAATGACATGACACTCCATTCATACTAAAAAATAATTACGATAAAATTGATAAAATTTCTTAATAAAATGGACAGAGTTTCTCTTAAAAGTACAATAAGGGGGCCAACTTGCCAAAATAACAATATATATATAAACAACATTCCATAGACAATTCTTGAATTAATAACACCTAATAGTTTTTATCATACAACATCCAAAACATGAATCGGGTCTTGACATATCTATTTGTTTTATTTATCACATCTATTATATCATCACAGAATCACATTTATAAGTTGGTCTTGACCCATTATCTCCTCTATCACATTATCACAACATTCTTAACAGTTTTAAGTTATTTTAATATAATATAATATATCAAATCATAATACATCATAACCAAAATCGTATATCAGATCGAACACATTTCGTATCATATTTGTGTCTGCACAAAGCGTCCAAGTTGGCATATCAGACTTCTAATCATCATTTATATATATACTAAAAATCGTCACTAACGAGTGTTACTGGTCACAAAATAACTATAGCAAACTGGCAAATGAGACCTAACTCTCATTTTGAAGAAAAACCATATATATCTTTTATTGAATTCTCATAAGGGCAACTACTGGGGAGCCATCGGGTCGCAAACCCAACAACATCATGAATTGACTAGTTTGCTAATGCCTCTCTCGACATCTCCCCATGTTTCTTTTCTATCCCTTAGGACTACCAGTATATCCTAAGCTCTCTCATTTCTTCCATATATCTTATGGTCCTGGGTACGAAGGCCGAGTAGTCTCAAATAGTCGTCTTCAGTACCCTTTGAACCACATGTTTGAATGTGCGCTATACTAAACAGTACTCGTAAACCTCTACCTTTCTCAGGGTGTGAGAAAACTCAGAACGTAGAGTTGTCAGAATCCCTCGAGAATATAATAACGCTCTCACTAATCTAGAACCCATTGTGATTGACATGTGCACCCGTTCATGGTACGTGCAAGCCAGTTCACCATTTCTCGTTTCACTAAAAACTTTCTCATCTCACTGAAAACTCGATAAAATTATATATAACTTTAATATGTATAGGCTCGAAGACAATTTGTGATAGATCTTGTTTTGGAAATCAGATTCGAGAGATTTCATTCTCGAAGGTTATTAATTCGGAAAATAGTCATCTAAATGATATGTGTTAAGTGAATTTCAATAAAATACTACTTAACAGGTCTTACAGTAGTAAAGCAAACCACAATAGAGTAAAGCAAAAAAAAGGGAACGAGTCATAAACGGACCAGGTAAAACCTCTAAGCTAGGCCATGCGCATAGGCAGCGAACTCCTACTCTGTACATATACAACCAAACTACACACCAATATCTATGTTAACTATGTGATGCATGTATGAAATGAATGATTATGAATATAATCACACTCCTAATATCAAACCAAACGTGATACACAACATCCAAAATAAAATATGATACATAACATAATCAAATTGATAAAAGTTCACATCTAATTAACTTAGTAACTCTAATGGTGATATTTTTCATTTAATTAGCTTAGTAACCCTACTTATGATATTTTACACTTAAATAAGTTTACTAATTCTAATTATGCTATTTTACCCTTAATTATATTTAGTAATCCCTAATTATGACATTTTTTATGCAATTAACATTGTAACCTAATTATGACATTTTTTATGCAATTAACATTGTGATCATAATTATGACATTCCACATGCAATTTCTATTATGAATTAACTTTCTAATCACTAAATAGTTAATTGACACAATTATAACACAATACACATCATCAATTTTATATAACAATTCATATTCAAGTAATTCAAACTATTTTTAATCATTATCGATCGTGACATCACCTAAGAAATTAGCAATTCAACACACAATTATCATGGATTTACACGATTAATAATTATTAACAGAGATAATGAATAATTCATAAAAATTATCGATGATATGCAAAATGATAAAAATAAATTAAAACCCTAAAATTGGAGGAGTAAAAATATTTCACCGTGATTTAGAATCGAATCGTCGACGACGGCGACGCCAAGCTGCGGCTGCAGACGGTGTTGAGGGGTGATGGTTGTTGCTGCACAATGAGGAGGATGGCTAGGAAGGGCTAGGGCTAGATAGGGAGGTAGGGTAGACGGTGATGGTTGGTGGCTGGCTGAAAATTGCCAACGGTGATAATTGCTGCCAGCGCAATCAAGCAAGGAGGGGGGGGTGTGGATAGAGGGAAGGATAGGGAAAGAGAGGGGAAAGGTAGGGGAGGGAGAAGTCGGTCGGTGGATGAGGAGGAATTGGTCAAACGGCAGCAGTGCTCCAACAACAGGGTGGTGGCAGTGAGCGACAGATGGAGGAAGGAGAAGATGGAGAAGGAGGGGTAGGTGAGGGGGATGCTTATGAGGTGAGGGAGGTGGATGGTGACATGGTGGCCAGGGGTGGTGCTGCCGGCAGCAGTCTCAGGCGACAGTCAAAAGCAAGGGGAGGTTTTGGTGGTCAATCCCCAGGGTTTGGGGAAAAGGTGGGGAAACGATAAACACCGGGGTAATTTTATAATTAAAATTTGACTCGCTCACTAATCAATAATAATACATAAATTTATAAAAATACAAAATAAAACATAATAAAATACTATAAAATAAAATAATAATGTCCTAACTCGAGTGATATATTCTAAGCCTACTAAACCACTCAAAAATAATAACTAACACGTCCTAACATGATGAACAACCTAATTCTAATTTTACGGTCCACTAAATAAAAAGGCATATTCTTATATGCTCTGATAACTCATTCTATTGATACGTTATTAACATTATCATCATATACTTAGGTACACATGACTTACATAGCTCATAACACACAGCCAGCCTCAGCTCAGCTTGCTTGTTATGAAATTGATTCGACTGAAAATAATAATCAAACCAACTAGTTTTGATTGTAAAACCCTAACTTAGTTCATGGGCTTTACACACCTTTATCTTTAAAATTCAGCTTAAGAAAGTACATTAAGAAACTTACTTTTTCACCTTGCTTCCCTCACTTTTACCTATGCTAAAAAATTCATCTTTTAACCATCATTTCATCTTAAAAACTCACCTTCGTACCATCGTTTTACATAAATTCGTATTTATAAACCCACTAAAGAAGTCACAACAAGAAACACATCTTCTTTCCCTTGCACACCCATCTTCACCTCACCTAATTTTTCACCTCAAAAACTCACTTCTTTACCATCACCCCTCCCTAGTTTGTATTTACAAGCCCACTTAAGAAAGCAGGGAGGAAGATAAGGACAGGAAGAAACTCCGTCTTCACTTTTTGACTATATATGTTCTTTTCACTACATTTTTTAAAGTACTTTCAAGTGGCTTTTTGTCATTTGACTGATGAAGCTCTATTATTGTAAGTAGGCTTATATGGTCTCCTCACAAATAGTATTTATTTTTTCTATCTGTGAAGGTGGTTACGTAGACTCCATGTTGAGTAATTAAAAAGTTACACACTTTTGACCAAAAAACGGGGTGTGACAAATTTTTTCTTAGTTCGGAACTAATTAGTTTTTTTCTAAAAAGGATTGATAAATTTTAATCTTATTTACAAAGCAAAATGTCATTTTTAAACTATTCAATATTTATTTTAGCACTAGTGCATACAACCAAAATTAATTTAAATGGTAGGAAAGAAAATGGAATGGCATGAGATAAATTTAACAAGCCTATTTATAATTCCATTATGCCACTTATTTTATCCTGAAATCATGTTTTACCAACTAAACACTTAAAATTAAGGGAAAAATAATTTTCATACTTTTCCCATTTCCTTCTTGTGAGCAAAACATTTGTGTGAGATAAATTTCATAGTGGATTGGATGACGTTTATTTTTGCACTCGCTGATGATTAGGAGAACATGGAATTGATACATTTATTAAGAACGAGGCATTGCCATTTCTTGCGCTTTGCAAGCTCCAAAGCTGTATTCACAATAGATGTCGGAGACGGAGAGGAACATGATTGTGCACCCAATCATACCTCATTTTCACACCACAAGTGACGAGTTGATGACGGATGTGGGTCCTCGGTCGTATTATGTATAAAAGTCACTTTACGATCCAAGAAAATAATCATCAGTCAAATTTTCCATATCCATTGCTTATACCTGGATCCACAACTAGTCATAAGGACTTATTTGCTTTTATTATCATACGATGATCATTAAAGGTCCGTCTAATTGGTATAAAAATAGTGTAAATGAAAAATAAATTTATAAAATAAAAATACAATAATATAAAATGATATAAAATTTTTGAAAATTGACTTTATGTTTAGATAATATAAAAATAAGATAAAAATAAAATATTCATTCTCGTGTACATGCACACGTGTCACCCAAAATTTTTCTCTTTTAAAAAAATTTCATAAAAAAATATTATTTTGTGAAACTTTTATATAAAAAGTGTTCGGATCAAAATATAATTTTTAAATTAAATTCCGAATTAGCATATGCTAGTAAGGAAAGTGATGATGTCATATGCAAGCAGGAAAAGACTTCTAGAGGAAAAGACTTCTAGAGCGACGCAAATAGAGTTTATACACATTTTCGTTAATTTATAAATAAGATCTATATAATCACGTAGATCCATGATTCCATATATCTCGATCGCAAAAGAATTAATAAAAATAGAAAGAATAGAAATTGATCGAAATCTTCGACTCAAATTTTAAAAAAATTGAGTAAATTTTAAGACATCTAAATATAAGAATATTTATGATTTCTAAATTTTATATTTTTTTCATATAATTATAATTTAAGGACAACTAAACAAACCTAAGTAATGTATTCTCTTTTTATGAAAAAAATTAATAAGAATAAAATAAAAAATACAAATCACTTGCATGGTTAGAGCACTTTTTGACATGAACTGTGTGCAAAACTTCTCACATATGGCATATATTTACGTCATTTCATACAGGTCATAGTT
Organism: Piper betle; assembly: GCA_033002965.1. Lineage (NCBI taxonomy): Eukaryota > Viridiplantae > Streptophyta > Magnoliopsida > Piperales > Piperaceae > Piper > Piper betle. The sequence goes on along the minus strand of JAURVB010014186.1, from coordinate 2,219 downwards.
GGTGGGCTTTACCTTAGTGGAAAAGCTTGTATCTTCACAAATTTTATCATTAAAATCAAGGTAAGAATAAGAAATTCACAATAAAATATAAATTATTTAAACTATAAGGCCTGTGAGCCTGTCGGTGTTCTATGGAGCTCGATGACCGCACCGACCATCAATAGTCCAACAAAATTAGACAAGAACAAGACTTAAAATTGGTAAACACTTCCCACAGGCTTGCATGCGAACGAAACCGGTAGTCACACATTAAGAGTCGGCCGGATTAGATTGATCATTGAAAAATTAATGGCCGCCCGTCGGAAAGCATTGAAATATGATCAACAACTCGTTCGTTTTCTCTTTTTCTTTAAAAAAGAGCGTACAGGAACTCCATTACTAAGAAATGGGTCTTGTTCTTTATTTCAACGCAAAATGGGCATTATTTGATGAATACACAAAACCAAGCATTACAGATTCGCGAGGCAAGACAAGAGCCACAATACAAGGATAGGAACGCCGGCCCAGTGCAAAACGCCACCATGTGAATGTGAAGTGTTGAGCCTGTAAAAAAATGGTGAACTGGAAACACAAGCGTCCCCACTTTTGTCACATCTATATGGTTTTATACTTGCTGTCTTCACGGCAGCAGTTTGCGAAGCGTCCAATGGTAACACTGTGCATCCACAATTAAGTGCAGTGATGTGTGCCTTACGATCACCATCATCTGGGTCAGGATCTACAAACAAGGTGGCCCCATGTTCCTACTTTCAAAAGAGAGTAAATATAGTATGCAGTCGATGACGATACTTATTGGCGAATCCACCTTAGCTTGAGGTCGGTCATGCCCAGAAAAACCTCTGATACATCGACCCTGTTATGAGTTCCACTTTACATCACATCGCGGAGGCAAGGACGAACGAATACAAGGAAAATGCGGTTAAAATATTGCTCCAACGCGTTACATTTTCTTGGTCTCCCTTCAAGAGATAGATGAGATTGCAACTCCTATGTACCCACAGTTGGTTCAATTATTCGATGGCACTGACGCTTTTGAAGCTCACACTTCTCGGCTGTTGCCTTACACTCAACTATTTTGCCTCCATACAAAAATCAGCTGTCAGGGAATAGACAATCTGTTGAAAGACGTTGAGCTTAAACACTCATCATAAATACTGAAATATTGATGGATATACAACTCTTTTGACGTTTCCATCTTCTAATCTTTTACAACATGGTCACCTTGGAAAACAATTCCTCGTACATAAAACGGTTACCCTGAAATTGCAAAGAGCAGAGCCAACCGCAGTCTTGGCAACCAAAATTGCCAATTCAGAGATGCACATCTCACCTGTTGCTGGTAGGGGAAACAGGGCCCGGAATTGGTAGTTGCCTCTTTAGGAAGGGATGGTTTACTAATTCGGCAGCAGAGGGCCGATCATCAGGTTCAACCCTTAAACATTGCCTGATAAAATCTGTTGCATCCCGGGATAAGGTTGCAGGTATAACAGGAGGTTCCCCTCTGCCAATCTTAAATAATGCTTGTGTCTGCGAAAAAAAAAGATAAAAGTCAAGAGCATTCTTTTAAAGTCCATAAAAATACATAGCTTCCAAGTGGGTAGACACGTATAGAACTCCCACTTGAGTAGCTACATGGAAGAGCTTTAGAATCAGGGAGTACCGACCCATTCCAGATTAGAATAAGGGAGCTCGCCAGTTAACATCTCCAAAACAGTGCAACCAAGACTCCAAATGTCAGCCGCAAGTCCATATGTCTTTCGAGGATTAACAACCTTCCAGAGAGAATAAAAATTGTTATCAGAATTCAAATTTCATGAAGAAACAACAAAAAGTTTCCAAGGATGGCCATAAAAAATAAAGAACAAAAAAAAAATGATTGCCATAAAAGCCAGTTTTGAAGTCATGAAAATGATTGCCTAAATGGAATACTGTTGCTATAAAAGCCAGTTTTGAAGTCATGAAAATGATTGCCATAAAAAATAAAGAACAAAAAAATTTAAAAGAAAAAAAAAGAAAAAGAAGAAGTTAACCATCCATTTCCACATTGCGAGCATGGCAAATTAACAACCAAAAAATAGGCTATACGCAAAATATGTTAATCATGCCAAAGTTTCGTCTTACTTCATCCATTTCCAAGGATCGGAACACAAAATTTGCCACTTTCTTTCAGTGAAACAATCACAAATTGATGATGGCACGTAAACAATAAAAAATGTTTC
>JAURVB010014185.1:0-21056 GCA_033002965.1 Piper betle | reverse complement strand
GGCAATTATTATTCATACAGAATTATACCTCCGGCAGTAATTGAACAACCACCTTTTGTCTATAATATTATGTGAAAATTTTGATGGTTTTAATCACTAGTCCTAAAACTACAACTTTCTAGAATAGGAACAGCCACTGGACAACTTTTACAAGGATTAAGAGTTTCATTAATGACAAGAAATTTAGATTATTAAGGATTTAATAATCCTTAACTATTGAGATTTTATTGTGATTTTACAATTAGGCTTTAACTTATGATTTTATTGTGATGTTAAGTTTCTTGAATCTATAAACAAATTATCATAGGCCTAGAGTTTTTTACAAGTTTATTATTTGAAAAAGATTATAGTTTTGGTGGATTCCAAAATTGCATCACATCTTGCTCTTCCCTTCCTTTCCCTAAATTTGAAGGTTCTTTTCCTACTGCCTAAATTCCTCTTTCTCCTTGTCGTTCGTTATCAAGAGCCATTAAATATCTGCTTCTTTAAAACATAAAAGTTCTAATGTCTATTAAGCTGAAAATAATGCTCTTGAAATTTAAAAGTTTGTCTCACATCAACATTGATCGAAGAAACTTGATTGCAATTACAGTGACAGATAGTGACCTTGTTTACGAGCTTAAGGGTCCCATAACCAGTTAATGGAGGGTAAAACAGAAAATATAAGGATGCTCATGAAGAGTGACAAGAAACCTTGAAGAAGTAAAACCAAAAGTATAGAGAGGCAAACACCCAATGTTGTTTCAATAATCAACTGAAAATCTAATTATGATAACAGGAAGGCTACCTTCCTAAAAAATATTGAAGAACCCGCTTCCTCTTACATTAAATTGAACAAGAAAAGAAGCCAGAAACTTAGTTTCTTTCCAGCCTTTGGATCTCTTTTAGTGATTGTGTTAATTTTAGAGTAGGGAAAGACTTTCAGGGCATAAGAGCCGGTAAGAAGGATTTTCCAGGAAAATAAAATAAAATAAAAAACTCATGTGGCTGATTTTATGTGGTTCACAATTTTGTTCCAGAATTCACCATTTCATTTTCTTCTAGTGTCTATACTTCCTGTGTTAAAGATAAACTTGCAAGAAGGGAATGCCAAGTAGCCAGATAAATTTGAGAAATTATTAACGATCAATTACAGCATATGAATTAGTCTTTCTTGTTCTTATCTCTTGTATTTTACTTACTTGTTAAGTTCCTTTATTTATTTCTTACTCTTACTTTTCTCAACTTCCTGTATACTTGTATGTTATATATATATATAAATGAAAACTGTCTTAGGTGGGAATTTTACACCTAAGTTTTTATGTTATCGAGCCTGGTCTATTCCAGACATGTCAACCACCGCATCTCCCTCTTCTTTCATTTCCATTCCCCCTCCTTCCCACCTCTGTCTCCACTGTCAATACCAACAATATTGTTAATCTTATATCAGTCAAACTTGGTCATAACAATTATTTGTTGTGGAAGTCTCAATTTCTAGCCATATTCACACCCATGATCTAGTTGGGTAAGTCAATGGATCTCTTAAGTGTCCTCCACAGTTCTTGAATCATGATGGCGACCCTCTGCCTGATGTCACTCAATACTGGAGTATAGTTGGGCAATATTACTATCATCCGGCCTGACATTTCCTTTGTTGTGAATAGGGTGTTGTGCATGAATAGGGTGTGTCAGATCATGCATCAGCCCACTACTCTTCACAGCCAGGCCGTCAAGCGCATGCTGCGTATCTTAAAGGCTCCATCACTCAAAGTCTCAAGCTAACCGAATCTTCCACCTTTGATATAACTACTCACTCTGATGCAGATTGGGAGCTGGAGATCCTGATGACAGACGGTCCACCAGTGATGTTTGTGTGTATCTTGGCACCAATCTCTTGCCCTGGTTGGCCAAGAAGTAAACCCCGGTCTCCAAATTCAGTACGGAAGCCGAATACATGTCCCTTGCTTTTGGTGCAGTTGAGATTTCTTGGATTCACCAACTGCTCCTTGACCTTGGCGTTTCATGGGCAAAACCCAAATACTTTTTTGACAACAGGATGCACAAAGAGGTGGACTATCATTTTGTTCGTGAGAAGGTGGTCAAGAATGATCTTAAAATCTCTTTTGTCTCCTCTGAGAACCAAACTGCTGATATCTTCACTAAGGCTTTGTGTTCTCCTCACTTCCTTAGCTTGCGCTCCAAGCTCACACTCCATCATCTGCCGTTGAGCTTAAGCGGACGTTTTAGCGATATATTACAGCATATTAATTAGTCTTTCTTGTTCTTATCTTTTGTATTTTACTCATTGTTTAGCTTCATTATTTATTCATTACTTTTCTCAACTTCCTGTATACTTGTATGTTATATATAAGTGAATTAAAACTGATTTAGGTGGTTTACACATAAGCTTTTAGAAATTAAGAAAAAATGCAAATTATTGCATGACTGTTCAAAAAGAATAAACATGACAGAAAATTGGCTATACTTTTCCGGTTTGGCTTCATTCTATCTTCTTCTTCCACCTTAACCCGAAAGGGGCATTGGATTTGTATCCTAATCAACTAGCAAAGTTTCAATTAAATACACTTTCTAACACCAACCCTCCTTTATTCAAGTTTGGGCCTGGCAATGCACAAGGATTTGGCGGATTTTTCCTTTAACTTTCCCTTTTTAGTATAATGATTATTGGGGAACAAATACCCTAGCAAGTCCAATATAATTTGTCAACAAAATCCTTCTTATGTTTGATCCACATGAAATTGTAGATGAGCTCAATTAATTTCTATCAACTGGCCTGGAACACCTAAATATGTAAGTCATGCAATGGCAATGCCTACACATAAAAGACACTGACTGACAAAGTTAAGTAGTTTTCAAGCTTGCAAGTCAAAAAAATTTGAACATCCCAACAGATCCCCAATCCCTAGTTGCACTGTCACCTTTCAGACAGCCCAAGATTGTCCATTATTACCTCAAAATCACTGATCTATTTATAAGTTCTACGCAATCCATTAACTTGATATTACACATAGTTTAATAGTTTGAAGCTGAAAATTAGAAAACAACATGCCTCCCAAGGATATAGAGGCAAAGAAATGGCAAAGTTTTAATGATCGGATGCCTTTCCTAACCCCAGCCCTTCTCTTTTATCGACACTTGAGACCAGCAGTGCCCAGCATTAGTGAAAAAGAAAACTTAAATTTCTCGAAAAAATAAAATAAATATAAGTATCAAAGGGGAATGTACCTCCATTTTATGCATTTTTATTCTTGATGTTGCAGTTGACTCCAAATCAGATGCCTCAAGATTGGTTAACAGTCTGAAATTATCATTATTCACACTGCCTGCTGAAGAAACTGCATTCAAAGGCATAGCACTAGTTTCTCGCTTCATCTTCTTTGTTATGGTGGTAGAACTACCATCAGGTTGCATGAAAGTCCGAGCTTGCAGTCTACACTTGGTCATAGCCACTAGGTCTTCACCTACAGCTGCTCTAGATCCATTGCCAGGAGCTGACCCAGCTATTCTGTCCACCATACTAACAACAGAACGAATATCACGAACAGCAGAGCTAAAAGCTTCAGGTAGCATTGATTTGACCTGCAAAAGACAATGGGTTTTTAGGAGTCTATAATTGTAAGATACATGTAAAACACATGAACCAGCAATTAAAAATACAGGATTCACTGACAGATTTAAGCAATCGGTCAAGTGGTCGCTCAGTCACACTAGCCTTTCCAGCTACAGTTGCATTTCCTTGGTTTCCATCAGCACCTGTAAATTCAGCAAGCAAAGGAGAAGCTGACATTCCAGGAGTACCTATGGAAAGTGCATTTGCTTGAGACAGTGTGGGGCCCACTTGTTGAGATCCCACATTTCCTGCATTGGAGATTGAAGAAATCCCAGGAGTTTGTTTTTCTTGGTCTCCTGGTATTGGAGATGGCACTGTAAATGGTGTAGAAGGGGATGGAGCAAATGGGGAATTTGCAGACTGCAAAGGAATCCCAGTTTTAGAAATATTCGTATGCAAACTCTGCTGATCAATTTGTGGGGATGAGTGCTGAGAGATCTGGGGAGACTGTGACTGAAGAAGTTGTGGAGATGAAATTGGGAAAGAACCACCAGTCTTCAGTGGCTGCTGATAAGAAGGTGGCCGCTGGCCATGCATGATGGTGCTGAGGAAACATTCCTGATTTAACAAGGCCTGATCCTGGTCGAATCTTCAAGTCACTTGTATCATTATTCATCTGATGAATCTGAGGCATTTGCTGCTTTGGCTGAGTTTGTTGGAACAACTGTTGCTGCTGTTGTTGGATCAGGAGCTGTTTCTGTTGCTGCATTAACTGGGGATGCATGTGGTGCTGTTGGTACTGCTGTTTTAGCTGCTGGTTTTGCATCAATTGCTGCTGCTGCTGCTGTTTCAGATGGTCGTGCTGCTGCTGCTTCAGTTGCTGCTGTTGGAGTACATTAGCATTGGATTGCAGCGTATTCATATTCGGCTGTAACAAATTCACTCCTTGTTGCAATGTATTCACACCACCTTGTTGAGTCCCATTCACACTATTCTGCTGCAAGGAGGCCATCACATTTTGCTGGGAAGATGCCATTGCATTTCCATGAGCTTGGTCCAAATTTTGAGCAGGTTGTAGGGAATTTAACATGCTCTGCTGTGCATGTGGGGCACCCATATTTGTTGTTAAGGGCATGGACATGCTGCTTGTGGTTGAGCTTTGCATGCTCATGGGTTGCATCTGGTTCACAAGATCGTCATGCTGTTGTAGTTGAGACATCTGAACTGTGGGTTGCTGTGGCATGCTAGAAAGGGAGGCAACTGCTGGAGAATTTGGCTGTTGACCTTGTTGAAGCAAAGGAGTAGGCTTTTTAATCTTATTTGAATTAAGGACAACAACAATTTGCTTCTCATAGGCGGCGAGTTTCTCCTTGAAACTCGGTTGAATACCACTCTTGGGCAAGTTTAAAAAATGCATTATGCGTTCTAACATGTGTCTAAACATTTTGATTTTCTCCAGCTGTTCTGATTGTTTTCCCTGGGCAAGAGCATCATGCTGTCCAACAACAAAATTGAATGATCTAACCTATCAGCTGTCAAACAAACATTTATTAAGTCAAATTTTAAGGATGCCCGCCTACCTGCTGGTATCTCGCAGAGAGCCTGTTATGGAGTTCACTTATATCCATGAAGTACATTTCCTTCATTGATTTCAACTGCAAATTTAAAATAAAAATAAAAATTTAAGAAAAAAAATCATCAAGCAGTCCAATGCAAGCATCCTCTACACACACAAAACAAGTTATAAATTATCTCTGAGAAAGCAGACATCTTAACTCCATATAACCGTTAGAAAAGAGCAAGAAAAGGATGACAAAATGTTATCTTAACCAATCTTTTTAGGTGAGTAATTACATGATGCAGTTATCCAAGTCCGAACAGCTAAAACATGTTTCTTGTGCAGATAGCACCTAATGCAGCATTGCCATTTATAAGAACAACACACCCTCCTTCAAGACTGCTACAAAAACAATTGACTACAAGGTTGGCCTAACTTGAAAGATTACCAACTTAAAAATACTAAAACTTCCCCAAACATTTGAAGAAGAATGCTCAGAGGCACCACTAGTGAGCCATGGCATGAACAGCAAAGCATCTGAAGGCATGATTCTCTTCGCGCAACAACTTTTCATCGTGCTTAAGTTGCCTTAATCAAGCAAAATAATAAAGCCTAAAACAAACTTCATTTTTCCATTTTTTCACCTTCTGTTTTTATTTACTGGATCAAGATAAAACAGCACATGCAATACCACAAGCACTGCTCTTCATAGACTAGGTCATGACTAATGGTTTTTCCAAACAATGCAAACTTCATCGTCAAAACAAGTAAAAGAGTGCAAATTTGGACCACAGTTTCCAATCTTACTCCGCCCATCAGCTTTTTCCTGCAAAATATCTACTCACACACAAAATCAAGCAAAGTGCTTCTCTACTACTAGACTGACATATCTTGAAACAAAAAGTAGTACCTTCTGATAGACCTCTTCTTGCCAATCTACAGCTTTATGTCCTGTCTGTGCAGTAGAATCCACAGATGCTACAAAGAAGCAAGCAAACAATATTGATTATTAACCCTTAAAGTTGACCCAAAAAAGTTGGCATATAAGTTGCTTGTTAGAAGTTAGATCTAAGCCATCGAGCTTAGGTGTCTAGAAAGTGATGTAGGATAGCTAAAGAGAAATAGATGAAAGGGAAGTATATTAGTAGAACAATACAAGAGGGAGATAACCACGCACGAAGACTCACTTCAATTCATCAAAAACCTGTTTTACATTGATGTTACATCCTCTATTTATAATATCACAAATAACCTAAGTAATGCAATTACTTCACATAAAGAAAGATCCTACATAAGGTAAAAACTGGATGTAAAAGAAATCCTAAAAACTGCAAATAATATTATGTCTTATTACAAAAGAAATTATAAATTTCGCATATGTATCTACTTTGGCAGCGGTTAATTTTGGGCCCACATTGACATTGAATTTATATAGAGGCCATATTTCCTAATAAGTATTCTCTGGAAAAACATGTACTGGTCCTCAATATTCCTATCCTAATAGAAACTGTTTGTCATCAATATTCCTAATAAAAACTCTCTTCAATATTCTGAATAAAAATTCCTTTTCTAATACTAACTATTTCTTGTCCTGCATGTAAAGTCAACACTACATTAATCTCTATGATATTAATAACTAGATGTATACCTGCATTTCACGCAAACTAAGTTTACAACTTTTAAGTACCATTACAATATAATTGTATTTGATTTCAAACTATACTATTGAATTTAATTTAAAAATTTATAAATCTAATTTTGATTTTTTACCTAAGTTAAAGTGTAATTGTATTTGATTTGAAAATTAATAATTCTAATCGAGTATATAATTTTACTTAAACTAAAAGTCTTACTTATATCTACTCAACTAAAGTTTTTACTTATTTTTAGTAACTTTTTTTTAAGTATACATCATGTGCAATCAATTTGAGTGAACCTTTTAATTTTATTAGTGCCAACTTGATGAAGAATAATTATTTTTCTATTTAGAGAGAGAATAATTTTCAAAATAATAAGAGACGTGGACTTTCCAAATAGAAGGTTAAAATTATAAAATAATAATATACACGTCAATTTTAGGCAAATTAATAAAGAACGTGGGTAATAAAAGACATGTGGCGAACAAAGGTGAGTTTTACTTTGTTATAATAGAGACATAGTAACATATATTTTTAAATAATTTTGAATATATATATATATATATATATATATATATATAGATCCATTCTTAATTTAAGATTGTTTTTTTTATTATTTCAGAGAAATTTTCAAGTATAGTCCTACCCAAGTTAGAAATCTCTATTTTATAAGAATCTCTGATTAGTTTTAATAAAATAATAAAAATAATAAAAACAAACTCTTTAAATATAAATTTTAATAAAAAATTTTAACCTGTGTTATATTAAAGCTTAAATATAAATTAAAATAAATTTAAAACATTATAGCTAGCGCATTACATGGGTGGGTCTTTGACTAGTTCCAAATATATTCTCCTGCATCAGAGAGATTAGACATCCAATCATACAAAGCTGACACCCACAGTTGTAGACCAATACAAGAGATAACGTTTGATCAAATGACAACACCAACAAAAGAAAGAATAGCATTCGAACTCACTAGATGAAGCTTCTGGAATTCCTCTCTGAACCTGAAAGGGGTGTTGCTTCTGTTGCTCAATAGTGCTCTGTGCCTGAAGTAAATTACTTGGAGCTTGCATTCTTTGCTGCAACGGTATTGAGTTTGCCTGCGGCTGTTGCTGCTGTAAAGTCACCTGCTGTGATAATTGAGCTGATTGCGACTGAAGCTGCGACATGAGTTGCTGCTGGTGTGCGAGCGATTGAGACTGTTGTTGCCCTTGAGATGGCAATCCTGTTGAGGATGTCTGTTGGTTAGATTGCTGTTGGGATGCCACAACCTTGGCCTGCTGCATCATGTGCATCGAGTTCTGATGGGGCTGAATGTTTGATAAGTTGCCCTGATGAGTTAGTTGATGCTGCTGTTGTCCTCCAGCTACACTATTTTGTACGGATAACTGCTGTTGCTGATTCAATGTTGAGATATTACTCTGTTGACCAATTATGGATGATTGTTGGGACTGCTGCATGTTGGATAAATTGGCCAGTGAACTCAGCAATCTTTGCTGCTGCTGCTGCATCTCTTGAAAAGCAATTTGCTGCTGTCGAAGCATTTGTGGGGGACCATGGGCATTCGGTTGCTGTCCCATCAATTGTGATTGTTGTTGCTGTGAAGGCAACATCTGCATTAAATTTAATCACAACAGTAGTCGTCAGTTAATGATAGCACTAAATTATTATAGTTGTCATATCATATCAAACTTATCTTTAATGGGATTCAAACAACAATCTACCAGACTGACCATGCTTATGGGTTTATTACTAATGATTTATAAAGTGGAACATGGGAATGTACTTTCTTCAGGGAGAATAACACGCCTAATCAGGGTGACAGAGTATAATTTATAACTCCGTACTATGCAGGGAAGGAAACAATATATGTAGCTTCATGCTACTGGTCTTTGCTTCAGCCATGCCCAACAGACTGGGCAAATATGGTGCCCAAAATAGAAGGCTAATTGATAAATACTAACAAATAGATTAAGTTGTAAAACCCAAAAAAGGTAGAGGCCGACAATTTCTGGACTGCACACAATCAAAACCTCCAATTCTTCTTATTCTTGTTCATCTTCTTCTTCTTCCACCTGGTACCCAAAGGGTGTCAGGGGCATAAACCCTAAACTAGGATCCATGCAATTACAAATGACAAAATTTTTGATGACCGGATGCCCTTCCTAACGCCAGCCCTCCTCCTTTATCCAATTGATAAATACACACAAAAAAATAACTACCTCATACAAAGAAGAGATCCCACAACTATCTTAACAATCATGCATCCCTCAGTCTTACATAAGGCATTCTTTACTTTCAGTGCATACCATAAAGGAGGTACAAGATGTATACCTGCTGGTGCAAAGAAGATTGTTGTGGTTGCTGTTGTGGCCTCATAAGTGACTGTTGATGTTGATGTAGAACAGATGGAGCTTGCTGGTTCTGCTGCAGCCCAGACTGTGGAACAGTCTGCATCATGGAAAGAGATGGCTGCTGCAGTGCTTGGCTAGATGGATGTCCAGAAGATATCTGCGTAAGAGATTGTTGAGAGTCCTGCAATTGATTAGACTGCAATAGAGAGGATTGCTGCGGCTGCTGAAGGTGAGAGTACAGCATTGAGGACTGCATATTTCCTGGCTGGTGTTGTTGTGGCTGCTGCTGTTTACGAAATTGTTGCTGATCACGAAATTGTAGCTGCTGGTGCATGTTGTACTGCTGTTGTGGATTCTGGGATTGCTGGTGGCTTCCTTGTAGCTGCTGTTGTCGCTGAGTATTGGCAAAAACATTTGGTTGAACTCCTTGTCCAACTAATGAATTAATGTTAGAATTTTGTGCCATTCCTCCCAAACTTGGAGGCAAGCTACCATTCTGAGCAATGACATCGGTCATTCCAGTCTGTGTTAACCCTGTCATCGTTGGCATCGTTGCTGACAAGCTCGCTGAATTCTGTACAGCAGCAGAAGGGATGCTGTTCTGAGTTGGATTAACCATTGTCATATGTAACTGCTGCTGACCTTGGTTCCCCATTTGGAACTGCATAGCGTTTGATGCTATAAAAGTTGAGTAAATTAACAGACCATAAGTCAGCACTGTATTTTGACTGTAAAAACCTACCTTTATGTACAGCAGATATTCACAGCCAAACATCAATAACAGATAACAGATAAAATAGAAGCACAAAGAAATTTGATCATGTTTCCTAGGACAATTAAAAGGGATAAAGTTGAAATTTTAGAACAGTATCATGCAAAATATGCTAGTTCCACACTTAAAAGAATAAAAAAAAAAGAGTAAGTTAAACATACAGCAGCAAAATTGAAATGATCAAATAAAGCATGATAATTGCTCATACAAAGCAATCTCCTTTCAAAATAGTTGAAGAATATCAATTGATTAAAGATTTCCAAAAATCAAGAAAACTACCTTATTTCAATCCAAGGAAGAGAAAACATCAATCAACGGGCTCCCTAATGTTGGGTGCTAATCCAAAGAAAGATAAAAAAAGAAAAGAAAAGTGATCAGAAACAAGATGCCCTGTAACCGCTAAACACGGTAGGATTTTTATGAGAAAAGTAATAGATTGGGGAAGGCAAGTTGAGAGAAATGAAGTGGAAGGCTTGGGCAAATGCCCTAAACTAGTATGAAAGGCTCAAATATACTGGTCCCAGCATAGATGACTCCCTTTCATCATTATTAGTGTGCTTCTATTAAAAAATTCCCCTACAACTCAAGCAAAGACATAACTAATCAAATAAGCAAATAAATGATAAATAAAGAAGCAAACTGATTCTTAATCTTCCTAGGGCACAAGTAATAGCGTAAGAAGGTCAGTTTCTCTAGAGAAACACCAATAGGCCTTTAGAAAGAGAAGCAATACAAGAATGCTTTCTATTTTGCCTTCATTAGTTTGTGTTATACAAAAACTTCTTACTTGACTTAGTCAATACATTATCGATTGTATATTAGTTGGTTTCATACATTATCAATAGTGTATTCGTTGTTTCATATGTCATCAATTGTGTATGAATTAGTTTTTTTGTTCTTTGTTGATTCTTCTCTCTGGCTTCCTTATTCTTGGTTGAATCTTCTCGACTTACTTGTACTCATCTTGTACACCCATGTATTAAAAACATCAATGGAAACATACGCTCAACTTACTTGTCCGAACGATGCCACCACAAGATGAGTACAAGTTAAGAAGAATCAGCAAAGAAAAAAAACTCATTAATACGCAATTGATAATGTATAGCCTAAGTCAACTAGGAATTTTATCTTCAATAATCTTAATCAACCGCCTTTCTTAAAGGATATAGGTTGATTCATGAAAATATCTTGCTTGCTCATGAACTGGTCAGGAACTTCCACCACAGAGAGTATCTAAGAGGGTTTGAATCAAGGTAGATTAAAAAAGCCTTAAATAAATAAGTTGGGATTTTCTTCTCTTGGCCCTAACTAAAATGGGCTTCAATGACACTTGGATTTCATAGTTCTTTGAATGTGTCCCCAATTCATCCTTCAACGTCTTGCTAAATGGTTGTAACTTTGGGATTTCCAAGAGCAGAAGTGGTCTTGAACAAGATTGTCCTCTTTTACAACTTTTTAATTCTTTATATAGAAGTGCTTTCTGTCATGCTTAAAGCTAAGAATTAGATGGACATATTTGCCTCCCATTGCAAGGAATGCTCCCAAAATCTCTCATTTATTATTAGTTGATAATCTCTTGAATAACTCTTCAATTACCATGACACATCAAAAATAACTTACAAGACTTTGGTACCAACTTAGGGCTTGAAGCAAATACTACAAAGAGGACTATTTTCTTCTTTCATGTCCGTGACCATAAAGAGGATACTATTGGCTTATTTAGCCATCAATTTGTCTACTTCCAATTCACTACCTCAGTTTGTCTCTCAGTTCAAAAAAGCTATCTTATCCTATGTGCATCCTTCTCATTGAAAAGATTAGAGTCAAGTTCCAAGGGCAAAAACCTAGTCTTCTTTCGTATGTTGGTCAGCTCTGACTCTTAAATCTATCTTAAATGGCATGTCTTTTCATAAAGTTTCCACCTTCAGACTTTCCAAGTGCTTTCTAAAGCTCATAGCAGCCTCAACCTTCACACTGCGAGTTTGGCTAAGCTTTTTGGTGTTCGATGTCAAATAAAAATAGATGGTGAGTGAACTGAATTCATGGGGCTTATATTCAAGTAGGCTCTTTACAGATTGTGTGCCCTAGTTGTGGATCTCATGCTCTTGTTCATGGGTATTTCAATAGAATTGGCAACAAAATGAGCACACTTACTTGGCTGGACCCAACACTTATTCATTGCTTCCTCATCCAAAGATTCAATAATGGAATGATTACTAATCTCAAAAGGAATACTTCTCATACTATTGCACCCATTATTGATGGTTATTTGGCCCTCACAATATAAGCAACAAGTACTAAAGAAGTTCTAAATAATCTACACCAAAATATCCTTTGTTTTGCTAATACCGATGATGGTGTTGATTGGTTATTTCCTCCAGTCAAATTTTCCTTCAAGAGTTGTTGGAGCTTTTTGTGCCATGCTCCTCCGAGTGCCACGGCACCCTCTTGTGTTATCTACACATTGAACAAATTGTCGTGCTTTCATCACTTAGTTGGTCATGTCTAATATGGTCTTAATTGTGGACAACCTCCGAAAGAGAGGGATCTGCCATGCAAATAGGTGCTCCCTGTGAGGCAAGCCTTGAGTCAGGAAACCATTTTTTCTTTCAATGCTCTTATAGCAAGAATGTTTGGAATCTTATCCTTAAAAATGTCACACGCTACACCAAATAAACTCCTTTCATGATGAGATTAGATGGCTTCTTACATTTTGCCAGAACAAGTACGCAATTCTCCTCCTAAACCTCATTTTGATAATTACATCTCTTCTTTTTGGTATGGGTGCAAGAAAAGGATCTTCAATGACCTCAAAAATAGAGGGATCTGCCTTGCAAATAGGTGTTCCCTGTGAGGTGAGCCTTGAGTCAAGAAACCATTTGTTCTTTCAATGCTCTTATAGCAAGAATGTTTGGAATCTTATCCTGAAAAACTGTCACACACTACACCAAACAAACTCCTTTAATGATGAGATTAGATGGCTTCTTACCTTTTGCTCCCAGAACAAGTATGCAATTCTCCTCCTAAATCCTCATTTTGATATCTACATCTCTTCTTTTTGGTATGGGTTCAAGAAAAGGATCTTCAATGACCCAAAAATGCATCAAGACTCATTGGTTTCCTCCATTATCACAAGCCTAGCTTGCCTCGAAAGTTTACAAGCACAAAATCAATGACTATTGTTCCTTCTTTGAGGCTTTAGATGTAACTGCTCAAGCGCTCTCCTAAAGGAGATGCTCTCCCCTTAGCTTTGAAATTGTTGTTTTCTTTGTATTGGTTTCCCCTTTAGAAAATTTTAATAAAATTTTACCTTGTCTTTAATGAAAAAAAAGAAGAGAATTATCATCAACTCTAGGACTATTACATCACTTCCTAAATTTAAAAATTTTAAATATTAGGCCAGCTAAATGAAATCACCAAAATCATGACAAATGTTTGAATACTAGGCCAGCCAAATCACAAATAATTAGGGTTAGGGATGTGGTTCCTATTCCACCAAACAATCATCTAGATTCGTGCAAGAAAAAAGTGTCAAAGTTCTGCCACCTGGATGCCTGCTATGACACCAGCATTCATCCCTTTCTAGAGCACGGGAACAGAAACACAAGAGATCAAGCTAAAGAGGTGAACATTGGTGGAGATAAATTATGCCAGAATAAAAAGAGTATAAATCAAGGGGACCGCAATTTCAAGTTCATAAAAACAAAATTTTAACAATAACAGCTAATATCCTGAAAATGGTTGTTTGTACTTGCCCTAAAAGGGAAAGAGGAATACCAAAGAAGCGCTTGATAAATGCAGTGAAAAGAGATGACAACATGTGATCTAAGCAATGAGCAATTACAAAATTGAATCAAAACTACACTTCTAACAGCAGCAGAGAATAATGATGAAGATGATAATAATGTTAGTAATATGATGACAACAAAGTATTGCCCACACAGTGATCACTAAAAATGGTACTCAAAAAATTGCAAATAAGGAGAACATGTTTAGTTTTGATACCTGCATCAGAGGGGTTTTGACCTCCAACACCAGAGGAATTAGCTACACTAGTCTGAGATTTTGTCTCCATTGTAAGCATCTTTACCGATATTCTCCGCAGATAGTCACTCTAATGAAAGTGACACAAAGGTCAAAAGTAGCTTGATGAGGACTTTGTTCTATTTTTATGTTTTACATTATATATAATAACCAACTTGATATTAGCAAGAGTGGAGTAAAAGAGGCATATGATGGAGAAAATTGACAAAGAAGCATCCTATCACTGAAAATTCCAACTCAATAGGAAAGCAAAAATTCATGTCCCCTCACCCCTCCCAAAAAATCCCACCTCAAAACCAAAAAAAAAAAAAATGAACCATCGAGATATTAACATAGAAAACTGAGTTTGATTAATTAAAATTATTTTATTTATTTCTCTATGCTATCGTTTGGCACTTACAATCAAGTAATAGGTGGCAAATTGGCTATTTCTTTTTAATCAAACAATCACAAAGTAAGAAATCAATCAAGATAGGTTATGCATCCAGGATAATGACTTCAAATCAACAGTATATTTTGTACCTGGCTCGTGGCTAAATTATAAATCTTCCTCAGATCTCGCAGCAATTTTCTGAAGTTTAACCAAACCATACGGCCCAAAAATAGGTAATGTGCTTTTTCAAAGTGTCCAATCTGCAAATTTAATCATACAATTCAGGATTGATTTGTCCCATCCAAGATCATTGGCACTCGTGATACGTTGTGTAAAGCCCCCTTTATCTCATTGTTCTCTCTATAGAACTGTCAATCAATAAGTCTTAAATAAAAATGTGCACCTCCGATTACATGATATAAATTCACTGCAGTGAATGATGAATTTTACTATTTAACAATCCAGTAGATATAAAATATGCAATTAGAACATAATATTTATGCTACAATTATTGATTGTCACTTGCTTTAAAGTGTTTGTAAAGGCATAAAATTTTTCAGTTGTTTTTAAAAAGCTTCCTTCCCATTTCAATAAGTTGGCTCTTCAAAAGATATTAGTGTTACGATATTCGCATCAAATATGTCACTTTTCTTTCTCATTTTCAAGAAAGACAGCATCAAGTTCCACCAGAGGATAATATGCAGTATTTGAGGCCTCAACACTAACAACCTTGTTCAATCTAAATCGAGCAAATACAAAAATTTTCTTTTGTCAATTAAGATTAAAAAAGCTTTCAAGTTCCATCATCATAATCATCTAGACCTTATTCCAACTACATTATAGACAATTGCATAGGCTTTGCACGACCAAGTTGCAATCACAACTTGCAAAATTATATTTCAAAACAAATTCCATACCAAAATCAAAGTGGCATGTTTTATGCCATACACCCACAACGAAGAACAAAAGACTTCTAATTATAAGATTGTCTTCTAGATGTAAGTTCCTACTTCTGCCAAGCATAAGATCTGTCATATCTTCCTAATATCTCACATCCCTTTTTGCCTAATATTTATTGTTGGAAGTTTTGATTTGTTGTCCTAATCGTAAGGATGTATTTAAAAATTTGAATGTGCAATCATATCAGTAGGTCTAGATAGTATCCTAGAAATTAAAGATTATGGTTGTAAGTTGATATCACTTTTGTAAGTTGTGCATGCCTATAAATAAAGACAATGGAAATCTACGATTACCAAGCTTCCATTGTTTTTTTTTTAAACATATAAAATACATAGGCCTATAAAATCTTTCAACTTATCCTAGAATCTTTAAAAACTAGCATACGCCCTCTTATGGTAAATTTTTTCCACAACCAAATCATGTAAACAGAGACCAGGTATGTAATTTGGATCTATGAATGTCTCTATTATCCTTGAATTTGTTATTTTCTTACCAAAAATAGAGTAGTGTTTCAAAATAATCCTATTACTACTTAAAAATTCGATTTGTTTATTTTTTTAAAACTTATGCAAAAACTAATATTTGGATTTAGTTCCAGATTTTTTTAGAAAGATTACTATTACGTTTGAATTTCTTTTACTCTAATTACATTAATAATTTTTTAATTTTTATCCAATTCAAAAAATGTAACTTTTTCACTCATTGTATTTTTATGTGATTCCATATTCCATTTATTTATTTTTCTGATCAATTTTGAAAGATACTTGAATTTTTTGCAATTTTTTTACAAATTTAAGCTTTTTAAAAATATCACTAAGTAAAATTATAAGTAGCACCTACGTGATGGTTCATATGCTAGTAACTATATATATATATGTATATATAAAATAAATCTGAAGACTTCTAACCAGAATCTGCCACATGTCTTTGTGTGATTTATTAGTATTACCATTCTTCCCATTAATAAAAGTAATATTACTAAAAGTGTATCCTTCCTTTTAACAAAAGTATAAATAATAAAAGTATCCTCAATATTTATCTATTTTCATTATAGTATAATGAAGATAAACTCACCACATCATAGCATGTCTCATATTATTTTACAATTTTAGCTTTTCTTATTATCATTTTATTATTTCATAATATTAATCTTTTTTATTAAAAAACTATCAATTATTGAAAAATTAAGATTCTCTACAAAAATTAAGTAAGACTAACAACATAATTAAAACATCTAACTGATATAACTAGGAACTAACTTAATAATTTAAGTGAAAGTATTTATATAACATATGATTCTTTAAATAATAATTGCTAACAAGCGATATTTTATTGCACCACACATTGCACGAATAAACAACTAGTAAATCTGCTAAAATAAGAGATTCCAAGTAGCAAACAATAAAAAAAAAGTATAATTCTTTCAGCTTCTCAACATCAATATAATTTTGCACCCTGTCTATCACAGACGTATAAACTTCAACAGCTTACACCAAAAATCCTATCTCTGTACCCGAAAAGAAAGTGCCAATCAAATCATCAAATTTTCTTTTCACAACCATATTAATAAGGAATTTATCACAGCCTGATCTAAATAACAGATTCCAATAAGCAAGAACTAAAAATAAAAACTTTAAAAATAAAAATATTAAAAAATAAAAAAGAGTAATCCTTTAAGCTTTTCGAGCTCAACCTAATCTCATGCGAACTGCGTACCACAACTACAAGCTCCAACGATGACAATCAAAACCCGAAAAACCACACCAAATTCATGAAATTTCTCACATTTCTGAGCTCAAAACTACAGAAAAAAATCTTACATCTTGTTGACGATCCGATTGCGGGAATCCTGCGACAACTGATTCCTCCAATCGGGCGACTCCATCCCCGGGTTGCCGCCGTCCTGCGCCGGCCTCCAATTGGTCCCATCCATGGCTGCTCCCCCGTCTTCGATCGGGAAGGAACCCTAAGACCGACAACAACAACACCATGAACCGATTCGCGGGACGAAAAAGATTGAAACTTTTTTTTGTTGTTGTCGTGTTGCGGAGAAGACTCACCGGGGAATTGAATTGGGTCGGGGAGGATGAAAAGTCGGAGCAGCCCACCCTTGAATTGGTGGTTATATTAATGCCAGTCATTAAGACTTTAACTAATAATAAATAATCTTATTGTCGCCTTTTTCTATTATTTTAGTCAAAAGCACGATAATAACTTTTTAGCAAGGGGCATCCTCTCCTTCGCCGGCAGCCGAGTTTTGGCCACAGCCGAGCAGGTAAGGGCAAGGGTGGGGGGCAGGGGCAAGGCGAGGAGAATGGATGGGGCTAGGGGAAGGGGGTCAACAGGGGGGTGCGGGGGGAGGGGGGGAGGGGGCAAGAGGGAGAGCGGGGCAGAGGGAGGGGATGAACTAGGGGCGCCACTGCGGAGGAGGGGGGATCGGCGGCGATCGTGGCAAGGGAAGGGGAGGTGTCGCCAGGGCATGGCTAGCCATATCCAGCTGCCTTGCTGCCAGATTTGGCTGGTGGGAGGCCGTACGAGGCCGCCCGCTACTAGGGATGTGGCCAGCAGCAGCCACCTCTGGCCTCCAGCAGCCAACACAACCACTAGCTACTTTTTTTTTTTGAAATAATAGATCTAGGCCATCCTTGTAATTGGACGGCCCAAATCAAAGTTTAGTTTAGTTTTTTTTTAAATCAATAGATCTGGGTCGTCCTTGTAATCGGATGGCCCAGATGAGAGTTTGGGGCAGTACAATTTTTCTAGTTTTGGTAGCACATTGCAGCGTAAGTAATGTAGGCTGTTGGATTTCGATCTAGCAGCCCACAGCCCCCATCACCACCACCCGACTCGACTGCCCAGCCCGCCAACCTTCACCCTCCTCCATCCTGCCCTCCCCTTCCTCTTGCCCTCCCTCTGCATCCCACCTGCCCACAGACTGGCTATAAAACACCCGCAGCCCCTTGCCACCGAACCACTCTCCTCGCCTGGACACCCCGCCACCTACCCCTCGACCACGCCACCACCCCCTCGCGGCAACCTGTCGACGCCCACCAGCTCCTCCCTCCTCCTCTCCCCCAACCTCGACCCGCCCAAAGCACCCGACCTGCCCGCCCGCCCTCCCTCCCATCCTCCTGCCTTCCCACCCTCCCTCCCTCCCCCCCTTCGCGGCCCCGCCCTCCCACAGATGGCTACAAACACCCGCAGCCCTGCCACCAAACCACACCACCTCGCCTCCGGACACCCCTGCCACCCACCCCCCTCCTCCCACCCCTCCATCCCAACCCCTCCCTGTGCCCCCCTCCCCACCCCTTCCTAGCTCCTCCCACCCCCAGCCACCGATCCTCCCCCGGCCCCTGGCCCCTCCCTCAGGCCCCTCGCAAAGAAGTGAATCTCAAAACTCACTTTACTCAAGCTATGTGAACAAAAAATAGCCTTATTGAGTTTATACATAGATTTGAGAGAGCTATCAAAAGACAGAGATTGAATGAGGCAAAAGAATCTTATGAAAACTCATATAAAAGCTCCAAATTGGTCACTCCATTCAAGATGGAATCTAAAATGGCAAAGGTTTATACTCGAAAAATGTTTTATAAATTTCAAGAAGAATTACAATACAGTTTGATTTGTTGCTCATCTCATAAGAAATTAGATGAGGAGGATGTTGAACAGTATGATGTAACATGTTCTAGAAATAATAAAGAGTTGGTTCCACGTGTTACTTGCAATAGAGTTGACAGTAGATGCACATGTAATTGTCAACTTTTGGAAAGTAAAGGTATTCAATGTAGGCATTTGTTATATGTACTGAGATTGAATGAGGGTGATATTTTTCCTCAACTCTATATCATGAAGAGATGGACAATTGAAATAGCAAAGGAAGTTGTTTTTGATGGTGATGGAGTGGAACTTCACACTGATTAGCAACATAAATGCACTCTATATTTAATTAATAGGCAAAAAAGGTATATTCGTCATTTGAGAAATTTGACCTCACCAAGCAAAAACTTTTGGAGATAGAAAAATTGGTAGAAGATGTGGTAGATGATCCACATCATGGAATACAAGTCCAGCATGGAATACAAGTACATCATGGAATACAAGTACATCCACCGGCACAATCAAAGACAAAAGGAAGTGGTAAAAGATGAAAGAGTGGTAAAGAACTTGCAGTGGACCATATGGTAAAAGATAGGCTATGCCATGGTTGCAATAAACAGGGGAGTTGGGCATGATAAACGCACTTGCCCTGCAATTGTAGCACATCGGTAATGTTGCCTAACACAACCCTTGTTTTTATCTTTGTTATATATAATTTATGTGATTATTTTCCATATTTTATTTTTAAATATGTAGGCAAAAAAATGTTCCATCTGAAAGTGGAGTCGTGGAGTCTATTTAGGGGCGTCAGTGCGGTGATGGCGAATCTCAAAGCAGTGATGCAGAATGACTATGATAGCTCCGAATCTGGAAGGACTATATAATCTTAGTGATTTGTAACTTGTTTTTATGAATTGTTATTGACTTTAATCAAACTTGACAAACTTGTAACTTGTAAGTTTGTACTTGTATTCATCATGTGGAAGAAAGTTAAATGAGATGGCTCTCATGTGTTTTGATTCTGATGTGTTTCCGACTTCATCAACATAATTTAAATGTTATCAGAATATATAAGAGTCTTGCCATTTTTTTTAATATATAGTTGATCACAAAATTAATTTTACAACTGTTTACTGAGTTAGGACGCATTATTTCGGAATATTGACTCGAGTCGGGACTGAGTCAAGTTTTTATTGACTTGACTCGAGTTGAGATTGAGTCAATTTTTTATTGATCTGGAAATTATGGGGGAAGATGGTGGAATGGTTTTTATTGGAATGATTATGTTTGGGCTGCTTCATATGGGATAAAGTTTCTATTTTTTTATAGTATTTGATTGGTTATGGTCTTCATACTTACTAACCAACTCATGCTTCATTTTTTAGTGTACTTTCTTTGATTCCGGTCTTCATGCATAACCAATTCATGCTTCGAGCTTCAATGTTGATGGTGTGGTGAATTGATATGGCAATTACATGGGGCAGTTTTTTATATAGTTTTAATTGCATTTATTGCTTGCGTAATTATGTTTAGGCTGCTTCATATGCAAAAAATTCAGCTACTGTATTTGATTGGTTCTAGTCTTCGTACTATACCAATCTCATGCTTCAAGTTTTATATGTTGATGGTGAAAACATGCAGTTCATAGGTAGACTACTCTTGAAACAATTTTAGATTAATGGATTCATGATTTGTGGGAGCTTTCTGTTAGTATAAATGGATTAATCGTCATGTCATGTATTGGTTCTACAGGTGCTTGGGTTGGCTGTTGTGATTGTTGGGACTAGGAAGGATTCCCAAAGCTATGTTTCCATGAAGAGAAAGGCTTGTTGTGAGGTGGGCATCAAATTAGGATGTCACCAAAGACGAATTGGTGGAGAAGGTTCACAAGCTTAACAGAAACCCTGATGTACATGGCAAGCTTACGTTTCAAGTTTAGTACCTTCTCATCTTGTTTTACATCTTTTTCTTGGTGTATATCTAAGGTAATGATTTTGCCCTATCACTAAGAATTCTCATTCAACTTCCTTTGCCAAAGCACATTAATGAAGAGCGTAGTGTTAACTGAAGTTAGTATCGAGAAAGATGTGGACGGGTTTCATCCCTTGAATATTGGAAAGCTGGCCATGAAAGGAAGGCATCCTTTGTTTGTGCCCTACACATGTATGGTTCAGGATAATTTTCTGTAGCTAGAATTCTATTGCC